>CAIGRO010100185.1:0-11667 GCA_903798355.1 Fraxinus baroniana | reverse complement strand
GTAGTTTAATGCACATTTTTTTGTCGTGTAGCTATTGTTTAGATCTTTACATGTCTATACTCTAAAAGAATGAAATAGGAAAAAAAACTCTTCAGCATCAAAGTTGGTTTTAAAAAACACGGCACGGGAGCAAGTCCCATATTGTTGTATGTTGATTATATAAGATTATTAGTGGTATCATGTAATTCGGATCACAAGCTTGCTTTAGTCATTTAGATTTTGATGCTGTCTTCAAGGCGTGTAAAGTATTTTTACATATCTATTGACACAACAAGTCTTTGTGACCTAAAGTTATTTACTTTCTAACAACTTTTATTTATCTGTTCACACGATATGAAGGAACAAAATAAACCCATCACTAACATTTTAATTATGCTCAACCGCAACATATGCAAGGAATTCTAAGCATATTAAATCCTTGTGGTAAAAAGGAGATAAAACCATACAAAATAGAATTTTAATTAAGAATAAAAAAAACAAAAATTTAAATTTAACCTAAAAAGGAAACCCAAATAAATATATGGATACCAATCTCCGTGCATTGGTTCTATGAATGTAGCACTTAAAGAAGTTCATTGTCTTATCTATCTTGATATCTATTTACAGCGTGTAAAAAATGCAACTGCAACTCAATATATGAAAAATCAAGATCCAAGTGACGCCTAGTTCCCTTAAAATATTGTTGAAAGTACCTTATGTAGCAAGAGTAAAAAATACAAATAAAAAAATAGAGCTTTGAGAAAGTTCCAAATGCACTCATTTCTGTATTCCTTGCCATGTTCTTTTCATTTCTATTGAATATAAATATGCTGCATTATTTCTTCATTTTATATTAGATTTTGGCACCTTAAAGCTGAAATTAAGGCCAACATATTTGGTATAAGAGAATCCAGGTCATATTTTTTCATTTGGTATCAGGGCTTTTGCTGAAAAGAAGATCTAAAGTACAAGTGATTCAAGTGGCAGCTTACAATAACCATTTGTTCCAATTTTTGATGGGCGAAACTATGATTTTTTGTGTGTGAACATTTCTTGTAGTAGGTCTATGGGATATGGTAGAAAATGGCTTTGAAGAACCTAAAAATGAAGAAGAGTTGTTGGATACCAAGAAGAAGGAACTTAAAGAATCTAGACAAAGATGCAAATACTCTTTCAATGCTACGTAGAACAATGACTCATTCAGTTTCTCCAAGAATAATGATGAAAAAGAAAGCCAATGAAGCTTGGGAGATCCTAAGAAAAGAGTATCAAGGAGATTTGAAGGTAACATCCATTGAACTCCAATGTTTTGAAATGAAATTTGAAAATATGAAGATGAAAAGATAATGAATGCACCTTAAAGAATTTTTCTGATAGATTCAATCAACATGTAAATCAAATGAAATCATGTGGCGAGAAGGTTTCAATTGCAAAAATGATGGAAAATTTGATTAGTTTGCCCGAAAAACTTGATCCATATGTGGCTGTGATTGAAGAAATAAAAGATTTAGAGAAGTTGAAAGTCGATGAATTGATGAGTTATTTGAAATCATTTGAGCAAAGATTAAATCGATGCTCCAAAAGGTGAGATTGCGTTTCAATATAAACTTAATGTTGGTCCTAAGAATGTTGAAACACGATAATATGGTGGTGAATCAATGAGTAGAGGTGGAAGAAATAGTAGAAGAAGATGAAGGAATCCAAGAGGTCGAGGTAGAATCAACCGTGAAAGGAGATTTAATCAAGAGATTCATCACAAAAGTGTAAAATTTGCAAGAAAATAAACCATAGTGAGAATTACTGTTGGTTCAAAGGGAAACCACAATGCCACAACTATAAGAGCTGGTTTGGGCATTTGAAAAGAGATTGTAGAGAAAAGAACACTCAAAAGATAATTGTGCACCCGAAAAGGAGAATGCATCAAGCTTATTTCATGTAGCGACCGAAAATAAAATCTCATTTATTTCATTTTGGTGCGTCTTTTTTATTTTTAGATGTTTAGGGACTAATATGAAAATAAGTTTTGACGTTATTTTTATTTGGTCAAATAATCAAATGTTCATTTAGCGAGAATTTTGTTATTAATTTTGGGCTTGTTTCGAAGCTCATATTAAATGGTGAATTTTTGACTCGAGAAAATGTTATTTAAGATAAGTTAGGCCTAAAATATTGTAGTTAAAAAGAAATCATATTTTAACTAATGTTAATCAAGCAATTAACATTTTGGCATCCACGTGTGTCACTATTATTTGAATTTGACAATTTGATTTTTGAATTTGAATGAAGGATAATTTGTATTAGTTTATGAATTCCTCGCAATCCAACTAATCAAATTGATCTTTTAATATTTTTGAATCAGGATGAAAGTTATTTGGGATTTGTTAAATTTGGTTTAATTATGTAATTAAAATTAAACTAGAATTTGGATTAAGTTAGTTTTTGGAATCATAGCAAATCCTAAACTCAAAATATTTTGAGACTCCTTCCATTTTCAAAGACCAACTTATATGTGTTTAATTTTAATTCAAATGATACATATCTTTTTGTTTAAGTTAGAATAAAACCTAAAATTTGTTAAAGCCCTATCCTAATTCTAAAACATGAACTTATTCCTATTCAAAGTCTACCATTTGAAAACCCATTTTCATCCAACTTTTGATGATAGACGGCTTCCTTCTAAATACACACAAAGGCTTCCTATTTGAAAATAAATACAAAGATACCACGCTAGAGAGAAAGCATTTTACGTCTAAGATTTTAGAAAGGAGTTCTGTTCGACGTAATCACTGCCTTATCACCACAAATTAAGGTATGATCCCTACACTAAGTTGATCGTTAAATGCATTTAATTTTCATTCATATATGTTATTCATTATGTTTGATCATGACGTATGTAAAGTACCTTTAATGGTTCTTCTTAAATGTCAACGTCATGGAAATTATATAGTTAACTTATCATAACTAAATTATATGTTTAACTAATGATCACAGAGGTTCATTAGAACTTTAAAAGATTATATATTTAACTGATGGTCGCAGAGGCTCATTAGAACTTTAAATAGATCGTTTGATCATTGATTTATTTATTTATGAAGGCAATATATAAAAATATGTGATTAGATGCATGATTATTATATTCATATAGTAACCTACCGAGTATTTCTTTGATATGCTCATTCTTATCTAATATCTTTCAGAGTAATTGGAGATCCTGCGATGGCTCGGCATGAATGGCATATTTATTTTAGAGAAATTATTTTTTTATGTTTTAGGCTCTCACTTTTTATATATAATAACTCTTGTGGTGTCCAAAGATTTGTAGCTTAAGTTTACATTTCGAGACGATAAAGTTAATGTTTGGACATTAGTAAACTATTCGGGAAACACAGGCCAACTTATTTGAAAAATAATTTTGTGTTTCAAACGTCATCGTGCAACTGGAGAAAACTGTTGTATACTTTGTGGTAAATTTTATGTCTTGTACTTATGTGTCTTATATACTCTGCTAAATTTTCATAAATGTTCGCCAAGGTTTGCTTGGTCAAATAAATTTTGTAAACTAACTAACTGTTTTTTTTTTTTTTTTAATAAAAAACTCATTTCAAATCATTTTGTTCCGTATTTTTCTAAGTCCATATGTTGAAAATGGTTGAGACATTACGATATTTATTAACAAATTCAAATTTTAAAAATTTTCTTAATCTCGTATTTGAAAGATTTAAGCTAAAAAATTCAGCTTTTGTAATGCACGGGGTTACAGATTTTGAGGCGTTACATTTTATCCCTCTTAGAATGCACAAGGATCAAGAAATGATTCATGCTTCTCAAGTTCAAATTGCTCAAATTATCAAGAAACTCAATGATTTTAGGATAGTTGATGCACCGATCATATGATGTTGAACGGAAATATCTTCCTTGATATGGAAAATTTGAATTCAAATTCAAAAGTGAGATTGGGAAATGAAGATTTAGTAGATATGAAAGGAAAATGAGCAATTGGAGTTGAAACAAAGACGGGTTTAAGACTTATTCGGGATGTCATTCATGTGTCGGATTGGGTCAAGATTTACAAAGTGTTGGACAGCTTTTAGAGAACAGTTATTCCCTACATTTTTGAAGATGATACTTGTGTTATTCATGATAAAAGAGCCGGTAATTGTCTCATAACAAAGCTGAAAATGAAGGATATGAGCAAATTTTAAACATTTGATTGACAAAACGTTTCTAATGGTGGCTATTGACTCGTGGTCATGGCACAAAAGAGTTGGTCATTTGAATTTTCAAGGGCTGAAATTATTGCAGCACACAAACATGGTGTAGGGGCTCCCATAAACTAATGAAAACTCTGAAATTTGTGAAGGATATGCAGTTAAAAAGCATCACTAGAAACTGTTTCCAAAATGGAGTAGCTTGGAGGACAAAAGAGGCCACTTGAATTGGTGCACACGAATGTATGTGGACCGATGCATCCACCATCTTACTCCCAAAATTGGTGATTCATTGCCTTTATTGATGATTTTACAAGAACAACTTTGGTTTGTTTTATGAAGACAAAAAACTGAAGGTTTTTAAATTTTTAAAAATTTCAAGATTTTTGTTAAGAAATAAAGTGGCCATTTCATAGAAGATTTAAGAAGGTATATAATGAGTATACTTCAAAAGAATTTAATAGATTTTGTCAAGATGAAGGTGTTGATAGACAATTAACAGTTGGCTATACTCAATAACAAATTATGGTATTAAAGATGAAAAATTAGAGCATAATGCAGATGGCAAAGGTCGTGTTACATGAGAAAAAGCTCCCAGTTTTATTTTATTTTTGCTGTGCTGAAGCTGTTTTTAACACTATTTATTCAATAAATAGATGCCTAACAAAGGTCGTGTGGAACAAAATGCTGATAGAGGCTTGGAATGGGAGAAAGAACAAATTTTGTTGAGTACAAAATCAGCCATCCAGTTCGATCCATGCTTTAATTGTCACCGTCGATGTTGTAAAGCTCGAACTCTGTTTCTCTACCAATTTATTAGTCACTATTAGTTCTGTACATTGTACAGTTAATTTTGTGATTTTGACTCACATTAACATCAATTTAGTACTCTATCTTAATATCTCTTATTATTGGTAATTTTAAATTTGTAATGTTGTATTGTTTGTTTCAATACAATATTAAGATGTTTACCTATGGATTTGGTGAATGCTATTAAGATATTAGTTTTTTCAATGTGAACATGGATGTATTACTTTGCTAAGTTTGACTATTTTCCGTATGCTAATGAATGTTTTATATGCAACTACTTGTGGTCTATATAACACATGCATGCTACAAATACAATAGTTACTGGTAGTTTCTTACCTTTGTTTGTAGCAAGTACCCTTTACCTTGTTTGGTATAATTGATTAGAGAAGACTTGAATTATAATGCAATCATTGTGTGTTTTATAATTTTTATGTATTTCAGATTCTTGTATTTTAATAGTTTCAAAATGTATTTCTGATTATTTTATTTTAATAGATTTAAAAGACTTCAAGATGCTTATTGAGAGAGATAATATGTTTGATATAAGTGAGGAAGAATATGTTGATGAACAAGAGGTACACAATAACTACGCTTGTAAAGAGATTATGCAAGCGCCTGAAGTTGGAATGCAGTTTGATTCATTTGACAAACTTTTTGAGTACTATAAACAATATGGAAAACAAGAAGGATTTGGAATTATAAGGCAATCATTACGATTAGATTTAAAATTCGCTTGCTTCACATGCTCTGAAGCAGGAAATTCAAGGTCCTAGAAACAAAAATACCCCAATCCTAACCCATTGACAAAAAGCAGGTGCAAAGCTAGAGTCTATGCTTCTATATTTAGAGATGGGAAGTGCAGGATTAATTCCTTTACACTTGAACATAATCATGGTTTGAGTCCACAAAAATCAAGATTTTACTTATGCAATAGGGAAATTAGTATTGGTACTCAAAGAAAGCTTGATTTGAATGATCGAGTTGGGATTGGTGTGGCAAAGAATCAATAATTTGTAGTGGAAGCTGGTGGTCATGATAATATCTAGTTTTTGGAAAAAGATTGTAGAAATTATATTGATTAAAAAAAGAAGAAGAAGAAGAAGATTAAGACTTGGTATTGGTGATGTTGAAGCAATTCATAATTATTTTCTTTGAATGCAAGCAAATAATTCAAATTTCTTTTATATGATGGATGTAGATGACGATGCTCGAATTAGGAACTTATTTTTGGTTGATGCAAGGAGTAGGGCTGCTTATGAAGAATTTGACGATGTGGTTAGCTTTGATAGTACCTACTTGACAAATAAGTATGATATTAGGTATGAACCACCATGGACACTCAATTTTATTTGGATGTGGATTATTGTCGAATGAGGACACTACTACATCTATTTGGTTGTTTCTTACTTGGCAATCATGTATGTCTAGACGTGCACCCGAGTGCTATAATTAGAAATCAAGATAAAACCATGCAGAATGCAATTGAGGTTGTATTTCCCAACAGTCAACATCGTTGGTGTCTGTGGCATATAGCTGTTTGGTACACATTAAAATTTTCATTCTCATTCTTCTACTCATTTTCAAACCACACATTTTTCAATAAAATAATATTTTTCATCACGTCAATAACTTTTCCTTATTTTTCAATCACACATTCTCCATCAATCTACTATTCCAGAATACATTCTTCCAAAATAATGGGCTCAAATACACCCTAATGAAAAAGGTACCAGAGAAGTTAAGGGGCTATAAGCACTATGAGAAAATAAAAAAAGTCTTGCATAATATTGTTTATGAATCTTTGGAGAAAGAAGAATTTCAAGAAAAATGGGAGCATTTTATTAGTGAGTTCAATCTTCGTGAAATGTGTGGCTAGGAAATTTGTATAACTATAGGCATCATTGGGTTCCTACATTTGTAAAGGACACATTTTGGGCTGGTAGGTCAACCATGTAACGTAGTGAGTGTATGAATGCATTCTTTGATGATTATGTTAACTCAAAGACAACATTGAAGCAATTTGTCGAGCAATATGATAATGCTTTGAGAAGAAAGGTACAAAAGGAAAATCATGATGAGTTTTAGTCTTTTGCTACAATAATTCTGTGTGTAACACATTATGGAATAGAAAAGCAATTTCAATCTGTATACACTAATTCAAAGTTCAAAGAATTTCAAAAAGAGTTGACCAGGAAATTATATTGTGAAATTAATTGTGTTGACTAGAAAAATGAATTGTTTGATGTGTTTGAGGACATAATGATTGGAAATAGATATAAAAAAATTTCATTTTAGTGTTTATTGCAATGAAGTGGAAAAAGAAGTTAAATGTGCTTGTCAAAGTTATGTTGCTCACTTGGCTGTTCTTTCTGATGAGAACCCTGCATTATTGTGCAACATGATCGATGAATTTCATTCAAAAATAAGTGAAAATGAATCAACTTTGAGAAGTTGTTCTCTTACAAGTACCAATGCTTCCATTGAATTTGTTGAAGCTTCTGGTGAATGTAATGGACTTCGTTGTCCTATAGTTGTTCGAAGACATGGACATCCACCTAAGAATAGAAAGGTCTCCAATATACAAAAGTTTGTTTCTAAGAAGAAAAAAAGGTGAAGACAAAAAATTCAAGAAAAATGTAGAAAAACCTGAGGTACACGATTACATAAACTTATTTGGATTTATTAAGAACTATAATTGATTTTAACATAGTTATTATAATTTTTATTTAGTTTCAATCTCAAGCAATTGAACAGCATGTTTGAATTCCCGTTGGAATTAGCACACAAGAAAAAACAAGTACACAGGTAATGTTAAATGAATATTTTATGTTCTACTCTTTTATATTATTTGAAATTTAAGCGGTTCGACCCAACTACACCTAGAGGAGGGTAAATAGGTGTAAATGCGGAATTAAAAATTGTAATTAACCAGCAATAAGTCACTAATTAATTATCTCTAGTTGGTTAAACATACAATCCAATTACCCTATGTTTGAATACCGCATAATGTTAAAACAGTAAATAAAGCAATAAAAAACGTGCGGAATGTTCACAGAGAAACCCGAATTGGGTAAAAACTCTGGGCGCTTTCAAGTCAAAATTCACTATAAATGATCGAACTTACAGTCCACCAAACAGGACGACGACTGAAGTTAATACAGTCTTCCTAGATTGCGTGCCTCATAACTACTCCTGATTGAGATTCTGACAGCCCTCCTGAATTGTGTGCCCTTGCACCAACTCCTGATTGAAATCTGACAGCCCTTCTGGATTGCTCGCTCCTGCACCAACTCCTTGACTGCAATATCAAAGCCTTCATGGATTCTCTAACCTCGGCTCTATGGATTCGTCTATCTCCTGTAGATTCTTGAAGCACTCCGCATTCCTTAGTAAGCTTGGTATTTTGATTAACTAGAACTGATTTTTTCTTCGCCAAGTATAATCAAATCAATAAAAGTTGAAGTCTCTCAATAAATTGGAAGATGAAAAGATGAAGCTCCCAAGTTCCCTCTATGTTTCAACCTTTGAATTTACATTCTGTGGCGTTCTAGTATTTATATGATAGGGTAGAGTTGAATGGGCTGGATAAAAAGCCCGAAATCACGATTAAAAAATTTTAGACTAGCCCTATCGCTCAAGCAAGAGCTCAGCAATAGTCAAACGAAAGTTTATCGCTAGAGCGAGGACTCGACGACAGTCTAACGAAAATGTTTTTGTTTCTGCCGCTCGAGCGAAGTCTTGACGACAGTCTAGTGAAATTAAGGCGGCGTTTTTTGTCCTCTTTTGAAGCTCAAACCCTAGAACCTATACAACTCAAATACGAAAATTACAACCTATTCCTTAACTTTTATAACATATCCAATTTAGTCCTTTTTTCACTAATTTGCCAATTACATCATAAACTATCAAAACCTAACAAGCTCCCCATTCAGCATTATGTGACAAAACTACAATCTAAAGTCAAGGTAGTAGTGAAATAATTCCAGATTCATTGACTAACACTACCAACAATATATGTCTTGACTGCTTTTCCTTTATCAAAACCTGCTTACTAGAATAGACAACTCAAATACCTAGTGTAAAACGTGTGTGAAATAGTAATAAGTGTAAAAAAAAAATCAAGCAGTTATAATACATAACACATAATTTCAGTTTCATACCATAAGCTAAATTAAGACGTAATATCAATGCAACCCAACATCAAAACTTAATCTACAAATACTTAAATTATCATTTAATGCCTTTGAGTTAAAAATTTTAGATACATCAAATCAAACATATCATATACATCCAAAAATATCTACTCCATTATAAAATATATATATACACTACTCTCCCTTTTTGTCACCACTGCCAATAAGAGTATTCCTCTACTTATGAAAGATAAACCAAGTAAAACACATTAGAACCTATGCATAAAAGTTTATTTTGTATGGATAATTTATTTTCTCCCCCTGACTTTTAGCATATTTTATTTGCACATCTTTCAATATTTTAAGCTCATAATTATTTTTCACATCTTAAGTGCATGCTTGTTTTCATTAAGTGACTAAAATTAGCCATGTGGCGAGCTTTAGATCGATTAACCCAAGTCAGTTGATCATAGACACCAGGATATGAGAAACCTCACAGGCTTAATTGCTCGAATCAAATAGGCTCTGAAGAAGAATATAAGATATTGACTTTTTTATTACCGGGGATAAACTTAAGTCTAGGTTTAATAAACAAGGTTAATTCATGTTCAAAGTTACCTTAATAACATGTCATTGACATCTCAAATCTCACACACGTGGTAGAGTCTCACTAACAATATTATTGTGCGTGCAGTGCAATATTATTGTGCGTGCAGTGCAGATGGTATATGAAAACATATATACTAAGTACTCCATAAATAACCTAAGCTAGCAATGGAAACTATGTTACAGCTTATTGATTAAACCCATGCTTGATCAGAACAACCAAAATCAAGTACATTGTATATTATACTGTAAAAACAATGTCCCGCATTTTTATTTTTTCAATTTTTCAATTTTTTGTTGTTTTTAATTTAATACATAAATGCACTAAGCACACACAAAAATGTCAAACACACAAAATAAAAGTAAAATTAAATAAGAATAAATATTAAAAAAAATATGCATGAGTTTTCCCATAGAAAACAAACAAACAAATATGATGTATACATAAATCAATGTCACACAATGGTAACGTATGAGCATGCAACAAAAATACATAATCAATGAAGTACACAGACGCTCTTACGCTTAAGAGTGCAATCAGGCTCATGACCTCTCAAGTCACTCTTTTTAACCCAAGTTTTTTAGATACAGAGGTAATCTTAGTCAACTGAGTAATCGTCTCAGTTAAGTGGCTAACTTGATTTGCGAGAAAGTTAACCTTTCTAGTGATATCCTGACTTTTACCTCTAGCTGTGAGTTTACGACATCTAGTTCTTGTGTGTCCCAGTACACCACAATGGTGACAAATGTGAATGAACCTTTATGACAGTTGACGTTGAATCATAGGAAGGACGATTGATCCATTGTTGTCTAGAAGGCCTCGACCCTACAACGTTCATTTCTTTAGGTGCAGAATTAGCAACATTCCTAATTCTGGTATAGTTGAGGGAACAAACGTGGTCCTAGATGTACTAGATGTGTCATCACCATTTTGAAGATATCCTAGACCTTGCCTATTACTAGCAGGCTTGTTCATTCCCAACAGTTGATCGAGTTTTTAAGTTCCACTCATGAAAGACTGGAGTTGAGTATTGGATTTTTCTAATTCACTTGTTAAGTTTTTTACTTTAGTTTCCAAGTTTTTGTTAACAAGTTTCAACTCACTCAATTTTTTGATAGAGTCCTCAAGGTTAGCTGGGAGTCTATCTTTCTCTCTTTCAAGCCCATAAAGTTTTTTCAACACGGCTATGTTGACCTTTTTGGTTTTAACACTCTCCTCGAACAACTGTCTATACGACTTACAGATATCTTCATCATCCTCGGAGTCTTCTTCGTTCTCAGACTCTTCCCTGCAACTAATGCTCTCCATCTTCTCACTCCCCTTATCAGACTGAGTCTTAACTCTAGACGTGAATGCCAAATTTTTTTGTTCATCCTCGCCGCCAGAGGTATCACTTTGATAGCTCAAATCCAGCTCTTCATCACTCAAAGTCACAGCTAATGCCTTACGCCCATCCTTTTCCCGAATTATCTTAAGATTAGGATATTCATTCATACAGTGACCAAACTATTTGCACTCATGACATATAATAGACTGGGATTTTATACTGGAAGTCCTAGAATTTTTATTACGTTTCTTACGTGGGAATTTACTAGGATCCGCATTTTTCCTCTCTTGAGGTTTTCTCCTATTCCTCATGACCTTTTGGAATTGTCCAACAAAATAGGCAAGTTCACTGTCCCTAAGGGTCTCGGTGTCAGTTGACTTACTTTCTTCTTCTCTAACATATTCATGGCAATTGATTTAACCTTAGTTGATTGAGATATAGTGAGTTCATAAGTTTGGAGTAATCATACGAGTTATTTTATCTTGACAGTGTTTAAGTCCTTACTCCCTTCAATCATCGTGATCTTTAGTCTAAACCTTTTTTGTAAGGATCTAAGGACTTTTCTAACGAATTTGGAGTTGGAGATCTTTTCACCTAGGTTAA
>CAIGRO010100176.1:0-22102 GCA_903798355.1 Fraxinus baroniana | reverse complement strand
CTTCCATTTTTTTTTTAATTTTTTTTTTCAATTTTTTTTAAATTTTTTTTTTTTTTTTTTTTTTTTTTTTTTAAAAAAATGAACTGCCACACACTAAATCAAAACAAAACGTACATGTGCCAGTGCAAATATGACTAAAAATGCATATGCGTGAAACTAAATAAAAAATAAAATGTGATGCATGCAAAAGTCAATAACACATGACAATTAAGCACACGAAGCACCAAAAATACCTAATCATCTTGGTATATGAGTACTCTAATCTTTAAGAGCACCGTGATTTACATCAAAGTTTTTAAGATCACCATTTTTCACCCAGATTTGCCTAGTACAAGAACGATTCCCAGACAATTGTGTCACCAACTTGGTCAAATGACTTGCTTGATTAGTAAGAAATCCAATCTTACCAACGAACACCTAATTTCTATTCCTATTAAACCTCTTAATTCTTTGTCTATTCAGGAATTGATGACATTTAGGGCGTATGTGTCCTAACTCACTACAGTGAAAGCATGTCAGGACAAACCTAGGACCAATGTTATGTGGACGCTGATATCTATTCCTATGTCGATGGGTCCTACGCTGTCTAGTAGGCCTTTGTCTAAGAAATCCCTTATCTTTAAGATCGTGATTAAGCACATGTTTGGGTTGGTCAGTGGTAGTCACAAACGTGGTCTTAGAAGTACTAGCACTGTTTTCCTTACAACCTAGACCTCCCTTATTTCCAGTCGGCTTGCTTATCTAACTTTTCAGAACCACTAGAGAAGGCAAGCAGTTGAGACTTTGAATATTCTAGATCGTTCAGAAGGTTCTTAACCTAAATTTCTAAGGTCTGTTTCATAGTGGTCAACCCGCTAACTCTCCTAGAGGACTTATCGAGCTGACTGTTGAAGTTCTTAACTTAAGTCTCTAAAGTTTCATTCATGTATTTCACTTCACTCAGGATCGAGGTAGATTTCTTAATGTGCGCTACTAACTTCTCATTCTCCAATTCAAGTTCCTTATTCTTCCCACTCAAGGCTTTATTTTTCGTAAAAATGTTAAGACTCTCCTCATACATCTTATCAAAAGCCTCTTGGATATCTTCCTCACTCATAGACTCTTCATCAGAATCCTCATCACTATCAGAACATTCTTTTGAATACTTACCTCTACTTACGTTCTCAGCTTTCTCACTTCCCTTATCAGAGTTATTCCTCACTCTAGTAGTAAAGGCAATATATTTTCCACTATCCTCACGAATTGATTTCTCACTCTGATTGTCCGAGTTAGACTCGTTATCAATGAGAGTATCATTCAAAGCCTTATCTAAATTTCTCATACCGCTAGGGCACTCACTCCTAACATGATCAAAACCTCGATAATTATGGCATCTCATAGATTTAGAACTCCTCCTAGACTCACTTGGACCATTTCTATGCTTTTCTTGAGGTTTTTGTTTCTTTCTAAAAAAAAATTCGATATTTTTTTAGAAAAGTATGTTAACTCATCTTCATTAGGAGAATCTAAATTCGAGGACTTTTTTTGAATATTCCTTACAGTTTTTAAGGCCATTGACTTATTGTTTGTGGGCTTATCGAATGTCAGCTCATAAATCTAGAGAGATCCAACCAACTCTTCAATCTTAATTGAATCTAAGTCCTTGCTCTCCTTTATAGCCGTAACTTTAGGCCTAAATCTTTCAGGTAAGGATCTAAGAATTTTTCTTATAATTTTAGGCTCTGAAATTCTCTCACCTAGGTTGAAACTAGAATTCACTATGTCGTTTAAACTCACATAAAACTCATTAAAAGTTTCATTCTCTTTCATCATAATCTCTCCAAACCTAGTGTCAGCATTTGCAATTTCAAGTTCTTAACAGCCTGAGTTCCCTCATGTGTAGTCTGTAGAATATCCCAAACCTCTTTAGATACTTCACACATAGACACTCTCCTAAACTCTTATGAGTATAACACCATAAATGAGGTATGTCAGGCTTTACTGTTCTAGTTACATTCATCTAAGTTCGTCCTAGTCCAATTAGTAATGGGAGTGGGGATTACTTTACTATTAATCCTAGAACTGGTGCATCCCAACCATTCACAACACTCGACCATATACGCTTATCCATAAATTTCAAAATGCTCTCATCTTAACCTTCCAGTAGGCATAATTACTGCCATCAAAATAAGGCGAGACGGATAATAAATTACTCATCTAGATAATATGGGTTAAGGAACGAATTTGGGCTCTGATTACCAATTGAAAATTATGGATTACCAAATTAACGGCTACTAAATTACCGAATGTTTATAATTATACGTTTTTAGTTTTGACCCTACGTGCAGAATTATTTTATTAAAATCAACAAGTCACTTTTTAATATTTTTTAAATGATTAAACATACACGTCCAATTTCCCTATATTTGAATACCGCAGTTTGTAATATGAAAAGCAATAAAGAACACCAATAATTCTTGATGGAGAAACCCAATATGGGAAAAACTTCGGGACCAAAACAATTACCTCCATTATAGATAATATAGATTATAGTCTGTTTCCAACATAGCAAATTTCACTAGTTTTCGTTGTTGTAATTCCCGTAATCTCCGAGATCTGCTATACCCACCAGCTTTTTGATCTTCTACAATTGTCCATTCCAAGTGAAATTCCAAAATTTTCCAATTCTTGTGTTTTTTATGTGCTTACAGTCTACCTCTCCCAATTCTCGATCGAGAGAGTACCTTCCTCAAAGTGTTAAGGAAGTCAGGTGTTTTGGATTCACGAATCTTGATGTTTTCCAAAACTTGGTTGTCGGATCACAATAATGATTCCACCAATGAATTGTGTTCTTGGATCTCTCAAAAGATGATAAGAATATGTTATACCAATGAGGCACAATGAGACAACTACTCTTTTTCGTGAAAGAGCACCTACATTTATAGTTGGAAGTGTGTGAGTAGTATGGGTAGTGTAAAACTCTCAAAAATCGCGAACTAAGGTTAGCCGCATAGTACTGTCGCTCGAGTGAGGGGGACTTGTCGCTCGAGCAACATCTAGGCGAGAATTAAGCGAGAACGGTTTCTATCGCTTGAACGATGGCCAAGTGTGAGGCTGGGAAGTTCCAGCGTCGCTTCTTCCTCATTTCGAAACTCCAACTCAAACTCTAGGCTACCTAACTCAACTATACAAAATTGTCCTTCACTCCTTAACTTTTACACATGTTCAATTAAGTCATTTTTATTCACAAAATTGCTAATTAAAATATTGAACCTAACTGATTTGATACAAATATTAGATGATTGCATGATGTTTATAATCTAAAGTTGCGAAATTACTGCTGAAATTATGAGTATAATTTTTAGATTATATAATCAAGGCTATGTCTTATTAATGCTAGCGGGCATTAATCTCAACATCTTAATAAGCGTTAGTTGGAATGTTGATAAATTGTTTAACATTATTGCTTGCTAAATGCCTCAATTAATTTAATTGAGAGCAAAGTACATCTCATTTCTATTTAGGGAATGCTACACGCATTATGCCAACATTATATTTCTCCATATTTGGCTTATGGCCAGAACCTGAATTTCTCGTCTAATTATTTTGTTAGTTCAGTAGATTTAAATTAATCTATCACAATGCACTAAGATGGAAAGTGAATACTAAAAATAAATGAGTAATTTGGATCCTTATATAATATTTCAACTAATAACGGGTGATATTTTATAAAGTGGTTTGCTAATTGTCAATTAGTTTGGATAATTTTCTCAGCATTAAGGAGGAGGAATTAAGAAGATGAAAATAATGTACATATATATATCATTATCTAAATTCTCGTAAAAGATAATTCGAGCCAGAAGTCTGAAAAATAATTTATTTAGATGCATTTACTGACCAAAGAGATCAATATTATCTTACACATCGCTTTATATGCTTCAATTCGAATTAACGCCTTGGAGGATAATTAGTTAATATTATATTTGATGGCACATCTGAAGCGTGAAATGGAGCATATAAGAAAGATGGTTCCATTTTGGAGGCATATACTTTTGGAAAGTATATATACATAACAAATTATAAAACTCCATAAGAGATTCATGTACCTAAAATAATGAAAATTGAGATATCTCAATAAATTATGTCATTATGAGAAAAGAAATAGAATTGAAAAGAAAAAATTATCAACAATATTTTTTCACATGATGTATTGTATTATATTATGAATAACGTCGAATTGAAATCAATTTGTTGAAACATATCGATTGAAGTAATGATTAACCAAATAAAATGATACGATTATACTAAAATTGAATTTACTAGTGAAACTTGAAGTTTCTGAATGCGATCCTAGTAAAATTAAACGAATTAGAGAAAATCTAAAGTTACTGGATCTATCATATAAACACATAAAGGTGTAAACTCATACGAAATGAAAATGAAAAATAAAGTCATAATATGAAATGTATGACTCTTTACCTAAAGAATTTAATGAAAACTTGAATAAATAAAAAAATTATCATCTGGTGGATGTGATCACAATTAGTCCCTATTTCATAAACGTGGCAATGCATGAAACTTGATATGCATGTAACGAATGGGATTATTGACAATTTATCTTGTATGATTTTTGATACTATCCTAGAAGAATTTAATATGCTTGAAGCATAATTCATGTGATATTATCATGTGGGAGAGTAAATACACATTGTACTCTTTTTCCCTCTTTTGAGGTTTCGTCCGATTGGTCTTCTTGACAATGTTTAATGATACAACATTTGTGACGTATTCAAAAGAATAAATTTACTATTTTCCTTCAATAGGATTTTTCTCACATGGTCTTTCCTATTAAGGCTTTAACGATGCATTTTTTTTTTTTTTTGCATAATGAATGTCCATGACCTAAAAGACAATTTACCTTCAAAATAATATTTTGATATGATGAAACCCCTGAAGAGATAACAAGAGCTATTTCATAAATTATCACGTTACTACTGTCATCAAGTTTTGTCCCACTGAATTTTGTTGAAGACAATGGCGTACAAGACATCAATATTGAAGACATTGACATATAAGACATGAATCACTTAGTACAACAATTGAAATCAAGAAAGTAGCTGTACTCTTTTTCCTTCAATCAAGTTTTGTAACGTTGAATTTTCTTGACATGGTTTTAACGAGGCAGTTGTTTATTATTCCAAATTATTTGTACTCTTTTTTTATTTGCTTGCATTTTGGTCCCATCAGGTTTTTGTTAAACGATATTTCAACAAGTCAGATATTTTGTTAAATGGTAAGTTTATTAATGAATTACAATTGTACCCCTACAACCCTAGAAATTATTACAACTGTATCCTTTTTTCCTTTTCTATAACTATAGGACTTCAGTTCTCAATAGAATACATACAAGTCCACTTACTTCTCTTATTTTTCTCTCTGTTTTTCTCTAATTTATAACAACATGTCATATATAGTGCTCATTCAACATAGATTAAATTTTAATTTTATTTATATGTAGTAGTAGGAATTGTTCACATTTTGGTTCTAGTAGACCTTCTTAATGTTGTAACATCATCTTCTTGAGAAGCTTGTGGTTCAACTGTTTGTTCAGGAAATTCTAGAAATTCCTAAATTACCTGATCTACTTGAACATTTTTAGTAGTTTGTAGAATTTCAATGAGTGGTCGTTCAGCACCTATTTGCACTTGAGGAGTGTGGTAAACTATGACTAATCTGTCACTCAAGGTGAAAGGTTGAGATTCTAAATGACCATGCTGAGGAACTTTGTTCCTAGTTTGACCGCTCCCACTAACCAAGTCATTTTCAAGAAACTTAGCATTTCTTAATTCTACAATCCTAGTACTGTGAGATGGATAGTAAAATATGTATCCCATGGACCTTTCGGCATATCCAATGAAATACTTACTAATGGTCCTTGGGTCTAATTTCTTCTCTTGTGGATTATAGATTTTCACTTCAGACGGGCATCCCCAAATGCGCATATGTCGTGAACTTGGTTTCCAACCTTTCAATAGTTCAAATGGCGTCTTTGGGATAGTATTAGTTGGAACTCTATTTAATATATACACAGTCGTCTTAAGTGCTTCAGTCCATAAGGATTTAGGAAGATTGGAGTTACTAAACATGCTCCGCACCATGTCCAATAATGTTCTATTTCTTCTTTCTGCTACACTGTTCTAGTTTGGTGAACCAAGCATGGTATATTGGGCAACTATCCCATGATCTTGAAGAAACTTAGCGAATGGACCAAGTGCTTGTCCATCCTCTATGTATCTACCATAATATTCTCCACCTCTATCTGATCTCACGATCTTAATCTGCTTCTCATATTGTTCTCTACTTCAGCTTTAAAGGTTTTAAAGGCATCCATGCTTCACTCTTATTATGAAGCAAGTAGAGATACATATCCAGAGTAATCATCAATAAAGGTGATGAATTATTTTTGACCTTGTGAGTCTATGTCTGGACTACATATATCAGTATATATGATTTCTAATATGTCTGAACTCCTGTTTGTACCCTTCTTGGACTTATTGGTCTGCTTTCTCTTAATGCAGTCCACACATGTATCAAAATCTGTGAAATCTAGAGTACTAAATACCCCATTATTAACTAATCTTTTGATTTCATCTATAAAGATAAGTCCTAATCTTCGATGCCACAACATAGAAGAGTCTTCATTAATATTACACCGTTTAATGTCAGCATGAACATGCATTGTGCTATAAATGATATTATTTTGTATATTAATATGATAAATATCATCAAACAAAATATCATTCCCAACACAATTAGAATTATATAATAAATTGAATGACGTGTTTGAGAAATTAAAGGAATATCCCAAGGGTACAAGTCTGGAAATAGAAATCAAGTTTCGAGAAAAAGTTGGAACATAAAAGGTCCTATCCAATTTCAAAACAAAGCCACTACTCAAAGTTAAAATGCATTTTCCTATAACCTCTACGTGTGAGCCAATATTGTTTTCAGATAAGATATTTTGCTCACTTCCTACTAGCTTCCTTTGGTTTTGCATACCTTGCAAGGAGTTTGCAATATGGATTGTAGATCCAGAGTCAATCCACCAAGTGTTAATATTTACTTTAACCATATTAGATTCGTAATAGACAAATGAGGTTAGATTACCTTTATCCTCAAGCCATTTCTTGAATTTGGCGCAATCTTTCTTCATGTGTCCCTTCTTTTTATGGAAGTAACACTTGACCTCTTTCTTAATATTAGCTTTGGGTGGGATTTTACCTTTTCCTTTCTGATTGGCTTGAGCCTTTCCCTTCCCATGGGTTGTAGTCAACATTACACTTTATCCTTATGTGTATTGTACGAGATTTTGAAAGGTCCGTACTCTTATGGGAGACTATTCAAGAAGTAGTGCACAAGGAAGGAATCAAATATCTCAACCTCGAGTTTCTTAAGTTGAGCCTAAATATATCTCATCCGCATGATATGCTCGGGCACACCTTTTACACTAGTGAGATTTAAGGATGAAAACTTCATTATAACAGTGCTTGATGATTCCTTATCTAAAGTGACGAATTGATCATCAATGGCTTTTATCAAGTCTTCGACTTTGTCATACTGATTGACGGAACTACGTATACCAGCTGAAATTTTAGTTTTTATGAACATCACGCTGAGGCGATTAGATCGCTCCCATTTTTCATAAAGTGTGATGTACGTTGCAGTGCTGGTATCGATGATCTTAAGTGTTTCGTCTTTCCTAATAACATAATCAATATCCATCCACCCTAAATGGAGAATAATCATCTCCTTCCATACTTTATAGTTGTCACCCTTAATTCGGGAATATCGCAACGAATATTAGAGAAATTAGCGGGTTGTCAAGCTGCATAATATTAAAAATTGCTTATGTTAAATTGAGGCATTATTGTAGATTGTATGTTTTACCAATGTAAATCATGCTAAAATTGAATATAATGGCATAAAAATTGCTTGTGGGCTAAATTTTTAATTCAAGTATATTCAATTATCCCTTATGGTAGAATGATTAAAGATTCATATAGGTGCATTATGAAAATAATTTGATATTCCTAAAACCAACCTTTATAATAAAACTATCAAATTATGCACTTATTCATAATTCCTGTGGGCATATCATGAAATAATTTGATATTTTATTCTAATTAATTATATAAATATAACAAAAATTCATATAGGATAAAATTCGTTTATCCATATTACTGTTTTACGTGCTTTTACACTGGGTATTTGAGTTGTCTATTTCAGAAAACAAGTTAGACAAAGGAATTGCACATTTTAGCTAAGATAGTTGGTGTTGAGAATATTAGTTGTTTTTGTGTTTGTATTTTTATTACCTTGACTTTAGATTGTAGTTTTGTTATAGAATGCCAAAGGGGGAACTCGTTAGGTTTTTAATGTAATTGGAAAGTCTGTGAACAAAAATGACTAGATTTAATATGATGTAAAAGGTCAAGGAGTAAGTTGCAAATATTATAAGTTGAGTTGTATTAGGTCTAGGGTTCGAGGATGGAAAGAAGGAAAAAACAGCGTCACAATTTCTCTAGACTGTCGCCCTGACTTTGCTTGAGCGGCAGAAACAAAAACATCGTCCATCGCCTGTCGCCCTATCCTCGCTTGAGCGACAACCTATTGGTAGCTTGCCAATAAGCTCTCGTTCGAGCAACAGTGTCATCCAAAAATTTTTAATCTGCATTTTTAAGGATATTTATCCTGCCCATTCAACCCTAAACCTACAGTATAAATACATGCATGTCTCCAAACGATTTTGTCTAATGTTGAACATTAAGAGAACACATACTACTTCATCAAATTCATCCAAAGCTTTCAACTTTCATTGTTTGATTTGTTCTTGGTAGTGAAAACATCAAACCTACTTAATCCAAATACCAAAATGCTTACTTCCTAAGCATCTGTCAGAGTTTTGAAGATCAAGAGAAGGTGACTGGAGTTCTAATTGTTGTTGGAGGGCGCAAATTCTTCGTTGATCCATAGGAGATAGATGAATTCAAAAAGTCGAGAGTTGGTACAAGAGCACGCATTCCAGAAGTACTTTGAAAATTGCTGTCAGAAGTTGGTGCAGGGACACGCAATCTAGGATGGTTGTGGGATTTTGCAGTCAGTAGGTTAGAAAGTACTAGTGGTAGTCATGTCTGACGGACTATAAATTTAATTTGTTTATAGTGGATTTTTTACTGGCAAAGCGCTCGGAGTTTTTTTCCAATTGGGGTTTCTCCGTGATCATTATGTGTATTATTTACTGTTTTTATATATCTGCGGTAGTTCAACATAAGAAAATTTGATTTATTTATTAACCATCTAAACATAATTAAAAGTGACTTGTTGCTATTTAATTATTAGTTTTTATTTCCGTATAATCACCTATTCAACCCCCTCTAGGTTTAGTTTGGGTTGAACCTCGTGATTTTACAAGATAATCAAACAAGTCCCCTCCTCAGATCAAAGGGGACATTTCTTCGAAAAGATAAGTTAGGGCCTCAATAGCACAAGGGTATTTTAAGATTTACCTAATGATCCTTGGACATTCAAGCAAGAGGTCATTTTAAATGCTCAATGATTGCAACATTAATAAAAACTTGACGCCCTGGCTCCTATATTGATACTATCTCAATGGTCCAAAAATCATCTAGGTCCTCGTTCATAACTTCTAAAAGATAGAGTTGGCCTCGAGGAATTATAGCTAAAAAACATTCCAACTTCAGGTGAGAATATAAATACACTCTAATCATATCGAGGAGGCTATGCAATTAAGATATTTATTTTGGATAATGGGATTCTATCCTAATTGAGTCTGTTATGAACACCTCAACAAAATGGTGTATTAGAAATGAGAAATCGAACCCTTTTAGACATGATTGGGTAATGCTCAGTTTCGCCACTCTCACAATCTCCTTTTATGAGTATGGTTGACAAATAGCCATATCACAAAGAACCTTGTACCACCTAAGTCTATTCATAAGATACCATTAGAACTATGGAATAGATGCAAAATGAATTTGCGGTACATTGGCATATGGTGATGTCAAGCATACGTGCTGAAAGGAGCGATATATAAGATGAAGGCCACATCCAAAAGGAACAATAGGTTATTTATTTTATAGTCATCTGGATAAGAAAGTATTTGTCAATGCAAATGCAACCTTGTTAGAAAAAAGAAGATCTAAGGACATGTTTCTACTAGAAGATATGAGTGGAAATGTTTGTGGCTAATCCACTTTAGAGATTCACGTAGAGATTGTATTCAGTGGTTTTAAACCACCTACAAATTTCATGGAATTCAGTTTCAGTGGGAGGAGTACACTAGCAACACCGCGCTTGTTATTCAAACTAATGAGGCATCAACAAACATCGTAGGTAAATAAAACCACCTCATTTTCATATAGTCACAAACGACCAAAGGTACAATAACTAAGACAATTGATCGGAGCTTGTTGAAATAGTGAGAGAATTAAATTCGTCTCAAGTAGAACAAGACCGATAAGCAACCCCACAACTTAGACGAAGTGGAAGAGTTATTAGAACACCCTCTAGGTACTTGTTCTATGGAGAGGCTTTCAACACAGTCCCTGTTTGGATAAATCCCAAAAATGTACATGATCATTGACAAGTAATACGTGATGAGTTGAGTATCATCCCACGAGAAATAAATTCTAATCAAAGTGTACAAGTCTTGTATCAAACTTGAATTGTTGTAACACAGTAGAAATAATTTTGTCGTGAATTCTACTACTTATGTAAAAACATTTATTTGTATCAAATTATGGATTGATAGTATTGGATTTACGAATCCACCTATTTTTATTTATCTCCAATTCTTAAACTATGTAATCCATTTTTATTCATGTATTCATGACAATCAATAATCCAATTTTGTTTAACTTTCCTTTTCTAGATAAATTAAATCTATTCTAGATAAGGCCCGCTCATATTCTGAGTCAAAACTCATATGAATAGAATATATTCAAACACATGATTTATCATATAGATTGTATACGTATCGACGAAGATTCAACTCCGAGTCTTGATTCTTAAAGATTCCTAATACGATCTAGGAGTCAAGCCCGACGAAGCTGAGCCCAGGACGAGACTTGTTGATTATCGAATGAAGTCCGATGACGTGTTCGAGGGCAAACGGGTGTAAGAGGCGATGGGATTACCTGCTCAAGCTATGATGGATGAAGTGTTAAAGTTAACAAGTTAAGGAACAAGTTTCATGTTGGGCTCGAAAGAAGAAAACAAATGGATCAACTCGTTTCAAGCAGGAAACGAGCAGCGTGGATGAAAATGTGCATAACTTTCAGGTTGGGTGTCGAATTTTCACCCATGAGTACATTTCAGAAACGCACCAAATTCTGCATAAGAAAAAAGAGAAGTTGATATCAAAGTCATGCGACCACAAGGCTCAAAACACTATGCAGCTGCATGGAGGTCAATCGAATGCTAAACCTTGGTTTCGATTTGTTCTATGCGACTGCATGGCTATTTTGGGGAGCTAAAATTCTCTTTTATTTGGTTTCTTGGTTCAAATTCTAAATCAGATTATTCTTTGGGCTTTCTTGGTATCTTCAATCTTTTGTAGGGTTACGTAGTGATCGCTGCTACATGATTTTCATCGGTTGGTATCAGAGCACGGCTCCAAAATAATCAAGGTTATATTTTTTTATTATTTTGAGTCTTGTTTTCTTATTTTTCTATTCGTTTCGCGTTCTTTGAGTCGGTTCTTAGTTTATGAGTTTTGATCTAAAAAAGTACAAAAAAAGAGTCAAAAGTTTCTTTTTTTTGGTTATTTAAGAGTCCAAATTAATTTCCGTTTGTTTCACTGGATTTGTAGTCGAGTTACCGAGTTAAAAAGTAAAAAAAAATGAAATTCAAAAATTCAAAAAAAAAAAGTTATTATTATTATTTCCGGGAATTTCCAACAGTTTTCAATTTTCAGTTTTTGAGAAAAAAAAGGAATTGTTCAATTTCAGTTCATTTTACTTTCTTTGATTTTCTATTGGTTTCATATATACAACTCCTCTCTTCATTCTCGTTCTTGATTCATTCTTCATCTTATTTTTCTTTTCTTCTATCACAATTCGTGGTCATACTCGGTAGGATCCACGAGAACATATTTTGTTGAGTTCACATTGTTTTTTTGAAGTACTTGGGTGAAAGTATTGAGTGGTAAAAGGCAGAGTGGTGAGATTAATAGAGAAAAAAATCCATTAATTGAGTGATACACGAGTGATCATTTGTGAGGCGATAATTCCACAGAATTAGGATGTCAGATAGAGAGGGTTCCAATTCAATGTGGCAGCCGAATCAAATCAACATGGCATAGGATGTAATAAGGTAGTTTGAAAGAATGCTTGGGGATGTGAGTGAAAGGCTCGATAGTTTAAATACATCGATGGCAAGTCTTCATAGGGGACAACTGAATGCAAGGAGACAAGGTAGGCGGGAGCCGATGATGGAGGTGCATGATGATTATGGGTATGGTAGTGACATGGATGAGGGTGAATCGATGGTGGGTGATATGGGTAGGATGAGAAATAGAGAAGGTAGGTTAAAAAGAGGGGGTAGAAGTAATTTCGGAAATGAAGTAGATCCGAATATGGGAAATATTAAGAAGTCAATTCCACCGTTTAAAGGAATGAGTGATCTGGAGACTTATCTAGAGTGAGAGAAGAAGGTAGAGTTGATATTTGAGTGCCATAATTATTCGAAGGAAAAGAAGGTGAAAATAATAGTTCTTGAATTTGTTGGCTACGCTATAACTTGGTGAGTTGTTACATCAAGGAGGAGAAATCGGGAGCGAGTGGTTAGTATTAGGGATGAGTTGAAGACTATCATATGAAAGTGGTTTGTGCCTAGTTACTACTACAGGGAACTGCATCAGAAATTGCATGGTTTATATTACCATAAAGAAATGGAAATTTTGATGATTAAGGTAAATGCGGAAGAGGATCGGGAAGCTCCCATGGCCCATTGCAACACTATGTAGAGATCAAAGACATGTTGCATGTGGCCATGAAGGTGGAGAAATAGTTGAAGAGGAAGGGGACATCTAGGCAACATTGGGTATTTCGAGTTCTATTTCATCTTGGAAACCGAGATAGGATAACAAAGAAGATGGAGCTGTTTCTAAAGGAAGGACTGGAATGCCAAAGGAGAAAGATGATGGTACTAGACTAACTTCTCCCAAAGCAGAGCCACAGCTGCTAGAAATCGGGATATCAAGTGCTTCATGAGCTTGGGAACATGACACATCGCTTCTTAATGCCCAAACAAAAGAACAATGATCTTGCGCAATGGAGAGGTGGTGAGTGACAGTGAGGATGATTATGAAGGCATGCCATCATTGGAGGAGGTTAGTGATAGAGACAATTCGGAATTTGTTGTTGAAGAGTTATTGGTCACGAGGCAAGCTCTCAACAGTCAAATCAAGGCAGATGACTTGAAGCAGCAAAGAGAAAATATATTCCATATACGATGCTACGTTAACAATAAGGTGTGTAGCATGATCATTGATGAAGGAAGTAGCACTAATGTAGCTAGCAAAAATCTTGTAGAAAAATTGGGATTTCCTATAGGTTACAATGGCTAAATGATTGTTGGAAAGTTAAGGTGAATATGAGGGTGTTGATTAATTTTTCAATTGGTAGTTATCTGGGATGAGATTATGTGTTATGTAGTACCTATGCATATGAGACATATTTTGTTGGGTAGACCATGGCAATATGATAGGAAGGTTATTCAATATTATAGTTTTGTTAAGGATGGAAGGTCCATTATCCTTACCCCATTAACCCCGGTACAAGTGTATGAAGACCAAATCAAATTGAAAAATGAGAAAGAAAGGAAAGTGAAAAAAGTTAGAAAATAGTGAGATGGAGAGTCTGAGAGAAAATGTTGAGGTGGCTAGTAGAGAGCAAAAAAAAGTGGAGTCACATGAAAGAAAAGAGAGAGGGGCGTCCAAGAGGAGAGAAAAATCAAGAGTAAACTTCTTTGTAAAGGGGAGTGAGTTGAAAAGAGAGATAATTGAAAGGCAATAAGTTATATTGTTGGTTTATAAGGAGTAATTCCTCAATCTTAAAGAACCTAACCCACCCCTCCCTAGTTTAGCTATATCTTTATTGCGGGAATTTGAAGATATATTTTCGGAGAACATACCTTGTGGGTTGCCACCCATTCGAGGCATTGAGCATCATATTAACTTCATTCCTGGAGCTATCATTCCAAATCGACCAGCTTATCGAAATAACCCCGAGAAGAAAAAGGAACTTTAGAAGTAAGTAGATGAATTGATGAGCGAGGGATATGTGAGGGAGAGCATGAGTCCATGTGTCGTTCCAGTGCTACTTGTGCCAAATAAAGATGGAACTTGGAGGATGTATGTGGATTGCAGAGACTTCAACAACATAACGGTAAAGTATCGTCATCATATCCCTAGGTTAGATGATATGTTGGATGAATTGTATGGTGCTTGCATGTTTAGTAAAATTGATCTTAAAAGCGGATACCACCAAATTCGAATGAGGGAAGGTGATGAGTGGAAAAATGCTTTTAAAACTAAATATGGCTTGCATGATTGGTTAGTAATATAATTTGGACTCATTAATGCACCGAGCACTTTCATGCGGTTGATGAATCGTGCTTTTATATGTAAATTTGTTGTTGTGTATGCAATGACCTTAATAAACATGTAGAACATCTTAAGAGTACTTGTAGTTTTGAGAAAGTAACAACTTTATGCTAATTTTAATTGTTGTTTTCTTAGGATTTGTAGTGTGTGCTAATGGGGTAGAAGTAGATGAAGAGAAAATAAAATAAAAGTTATTAAAGAATGGCCAACACCTAAGAGCATAACTGAAGTTAGGAGTTTAAATATTTGTCTAGTTTTTATAGGCGTCTCGTGAAAGGCTTTAGCATAATCACTACACCACTCACAGAGATTGTTAAGAAGAGTATGGGATTTTATTGGGGTGATGAATAAGAGCATGTTTTTAATACAATTAAGAATATGTTGTGTAGGGCACCGATTTTAGCACTTTTTAATTTTGATAAGACTTTCGAGATTGAGTGTGATGCATCATGAATAGATATTGGAGCAGTTTTAATGCAGGACATAAGATCGATAGCCTATTTCAGCAAAAAGCTAAGTGGAGCAGCACTCAATTCTCCTACCTATGACAAAGAGCTATATTCACTTGTTCGATCCTTCGAGACATGGCAGCACTACCTGTAGCCTAAAGAGTTTGTGATATACACGAATTATGAATCATTGAAGCATTTGCGAGGTCAAGGTAAGCAAAACAAAAGGCATGCAAGGTGGATGGAATTTGTGGAGACATTTCCTTAAGTCATCCGCTACAAGCAAGGTAAGGAAAATGTGGTGGTGGATTCATTGTCTCGAAGGTATATGCTACTGACTTCTCTTAGTTCTAAATTGCTTGATTTTGAACACATTAAGGACATGTATTTTAGTGATTTAGATTTCTCAGATATTTATACATCATGTAATAAAAGGGCTATAGATAAGTTCTTTAAACAGGCTGAATATTTGTTTCGGGAAAATAGGTTGTGTGTTCCTAATTGTTCAATGCGAGAGAGTGGTGGACTGATGAGACATTTTGGGATTAAAAAGACTTTAGAGAGTTTGGGGAATTTTTTTATTGGCCTAAGATGAAATGTGATGTTGAGAGAGTATGTACTTGATGCATAACTTTTAAGGAAGCTAAATCTAAGATTTTACCTCAAAGTTTGTACACACCGTTACATACGCCTAGTGAACCATAGGTTGATATTTTGATGGATTTTATTTTAGGTTTACCTAGGTCTAAGAAAGGACGAGATTCGATATTTGTAGTGGTAGATAGGTTAGTAGATGGTACATTTTGTAGCATGTCATAAGACCGATGATGCTACTAACATTGTTGAGTTATTCTTTAAGTAGATATGAGTTATGGGGTAACTAAAAGCATAATTTCTGATTGGGATGTGAAATTTTTGAGTCATTTTTGGTGGGTTTTGTGGGGGTAAGTTAGGCACTAAACTTATGTTTTCAACAACTTGTCGTCCATAGACCGACGGTCAGATCGAGGTAGTGAATAGGACCATGACACAACTCTTGCACACTATAGTCAATAAGAATTTGAAGTGTTGGGATTAGTGTTTGCCTTTCATAGAGTTTGCATATAATAGGGTCACGCATTCTACTACTTTGTTTTCACCATTTGAAGTTGTTTATGGTTTTAATCCACTGACACCTTTGGATTTCATACATTTCCCTGTGAATGATCAAGGTAGCTTAGATGGTAAAAGAAAGGCCGAGTTGGTGAAATCACTCCATGAAAAGGTACGGGCACAAATTGACAGTAAAAACAAACACTTCAATCGCAAGCAAACAAGGGACGGAGAAGTTTGACATTCAAACCAAGAGATTTTGTTTGGGTACATTTCATAAAAGAACGCTTTCTAGAAAAAATGAAATCAAAGTTGCAACCATGAGATGATGATCCATTTCAAATTTTGGTGAAAGTCAATGACAATGCATACAAATTGGACCTTCTAGGTGAGTATAATGTTTCAGCAACTTTTAATGTGTCTGATCTCTTCCTTTACAATATAGGTGTAGATTCGAGGTCGAATCCTTTTGAAGAGAAGAGGATGATATGATCCAGGAGTTGAGCCAGACAAAGTCGAGCCCAAGATAAGACCCGTTGATTATTGAAGGAGACCCAATGATAATTTCGAGGCCAAAACAGATAAAAGAGGCGATGAGCTTGCTTGCTCAAGCTATGGTGGATGAGTTGTCAAAGTTAACAAGTCAAGGAACAAGATTTATAGGGCTTTGATGAAGAAACCAAATAGATCAACTCTGTTCAAGCAGCAAACGAGTAGCATGGATGAAAATGTACATAACTTTCAAGTGTCAGATTTTTGCCCATGAGTACATTTTGGAAACAACACAATATCCTGCACAAGAAAAAAGAAGAGTTGAAATTAAAGTCATATATCCGCAAGTCTTAAAACACCATGTGGCCGCATGGAGGTCAACCGAATGCAAAACCTTGGTTTCGATTTGTTCCATGCGACCGCATTGAAAAATACTATGCGACCGCATGGCTATTTTGGGGAGCCAAAATCTTCTTTTTCTGAAATTACTTTATTTGATTAGGATTCTATTTTATTTGATATATTTGTAATCTTAAGAGTCTAATTCCATTTTAACTACCTTAATTATGGCTTAGTATAAATAGGTTTCATTATTTTCATTGTAAAAAACACAACATTATTGAGAATTAATTTTTTGCTTTCAAATCTTGTTCTTCTTTGAACTTCGCGAACTTATCAAGTTAATCTTTTAGCGTTCATCATCGAGTGTGGATCACACGTTGTGTAATCAAGAGGTCATTCAAATTTCATTTTGTTTGGTTGCTTGGTTCATTATTCTTAGTACAAACTCTAAATCGGATGATTTTTTGGGTTTTCTTGGGATCGTCAATCTTTTGCGGGGTTACGTAGTGATCGTTTCTATGTGGTTCTCATCAATTCCGATGTAATTCGCCTTCAATTCCTTGCAAGGTTTGATCTTCTCTACAAAAAAAAAATGAAAAATCAATCAAAATATGGAACATTTTATGAAAATTTTAACACATTTCACAACTTATGGACAATATGGGCATGAAGATTCCTAAACTACTAAAAATAAATAAATTTACTAACCTATTTTCAAGGAAGCATAATAAATAAAAGGGAAAGTAAATTGGAATGTTTCCCCAATATATGATTGTTTATTTAGCTTGACTTTATTATTTTGGCTATTCATGGTATTTTGTAAAGGAAGTTTTCAACCTCTCATTGGTTGCACTAACAGATGTTTCTTGATTCCTCTTTGGCCCTCAAAATTTTAATATTTCCATACTAGTCCTTAATTCTTCCAATCAATCCATCGACTCCTTTTTGTAGCCATAACTTCCATATCATCATTTTCTTCATGGTCAATTCTTTTGCATTCCTCAAGGTAAGTTGGTTACCTAAGCGGAGTATTCACTGTGAAACTTTGTTGTTTGTCCTCCGTTCTCAAGATAATCTCACCCTTTTTTCAAACTTCATTAATGTACATCTAGTTGTTAAAAATGATCTTCCCAAAATTATCGACATGTCTTGATTTCCATCTATATTAAGGATAATGAATCAGCTGGAATGATGAGATCTCTAGCTTTGATGAGTATATCCCCAACCATACTGCAATGATGCTTTGATTGACTTGTCAGCCAATTGTAGAATTATTGAATTTTCGTTTTGAACTTAATCCTATTTTTTATAGATAGATAATAGAATTAAATTGATACTTGCCCCAGAATCAACTAAAATATTTAAATTATGTGAATTTCTTATAGAGCAAGATAAAGTGAAACTCCCTAAATATTTCAGTTTAGGAGGAAGCTTGTGCTATAAGACTGTAGTGCACTCTTCTTATAATGTTAATATTTCATCTCTTGATAGCTTTCTCTTCTTAGTTAACATCTCATTCAAAACTTAACGTGGTTTGGAATCTGTACAATGGTGTCAATGAAAGAATATTGAAATAAAGTTGTTTGAGGGCATCCAAAAACTTCTTGAACTACTTCTCTAGCTTATTGTTTTGCAACCTTTGTGGGAATGGGAGTGGAGGTATGTTTTTATTGATATAAACGACTGCCTTAACCTGTAGACTATCTAATTGTATTTCTTGATTTACCTTTATTAATATTAACCGCTTCTCCTCACCCGTGGTAGGTACCTAATTCTCCTTGGTCTCTTTCTTCTTCACGCTAATTTACTCTACTCCTTATGTGATAGCCTAAACATGTTCATCTTTTTGGTTGCTTTAGAACCCTTTGAGGTAATATGATAAATGACACATACTCTCGTGTAGAAGGAGCAATTTTTTGTGGGATCTTTTTTTATCATTTGACATGATACCCTGTGTTCTATTGGACAATGCAACTACTATTTGCCCTCACTTGATTTTTCAAATTTTTAATAGAAACTTGCTAATTTTGGAGTGCAATCTTAGTCATTGTGATGTACTTAACCATTAGAACCTCCAAAAATGACTTATTCTTTTGTTATTGATGAAATCCTGGTGAGTTACCCTAATGTATCGGCCATGTTATGGTATTCAAGATGCAAAACTCAATAGAAATCGTAGACTGGGTGGGGCACTTTTTTAAGTAATCCTTAAACCTTTCCAATGCTTCTAGATATCTCTTGGGATCTTTCTACTTAAAAGTGTGTATCTTATTCTTGATTTGGTGATCTCGAGACGATGGGAAGAAATTTAGGGCGAATTTCTACACCATATCATTCTATGACATGATGCCTAAAAATGTCCTTTAAGAGTAAACAGTGTGTCTTTTTAGGATATGCCAACTAACATATAGGTTATAGATGTCTTAACCTAAGTTTTGGCCATCTCTATGTATCATAACATGTTAGATTTGATGAGACTTCATTTCCAGCTGTAATGAATACTCATAATTCAAATCCAGAAGTAGTAACCCAAATGGTAAGAATCCTAACTTAAATTTACTTCCAATTATGGAAGTATTTTATATATCACATACTTTCCCTAAACTCTCTCCATTGATTGTTCAACCAGGATTATATTTGTTGGAGTGAAGGTTGTTCTACTGCGTTTGTGAGTTTTGTACATAGCTAACCTCTATGGGTTGAATCATATGAGTGGATGCTAAAGGGCAACTGACAGTAATATGATCTATCCCACAACCTGCGCAAATTGGTGTCGGTTGGTGTACTATACTTACAGATCAAGATATACTATCTAATTTTTTATAAGCACTTCCATCTGCTTCAGTAGTGCAGGCATTGCATCGATATTGTATACACCTGCTGATTTTCTCGAAGTATCCATGTTGCTCGGCCACAAACTCATTCTTTGTTATCCTCTCATAGAGCTCATGAGCCTCATGAATATCTATCTTCATTACCGATTACCAGTTGACGTATCTATCATATTTCTGCACTCTTATAATCTATAATAGAAGATGTATATTTGAGCCTGCTTGGAAATGTCTAGATTTGGACACTTCCTAAACAAGTCCTTGATCCTCTCTCATGCATCGAATAGCTCTTGAGGTCCTTTTGCTTAAAGATGTGTGCTTTATTTTGGATTTGATGGACTCAAGATGGGAGGAAAAACTTCATGGTGAACTTTCATACCATATTTTCCACGACACGATGCTCTCGACATGTAATGAGTTGAGCCATTCTCTTATAGTATCTTTGAAGGTATGAGGTAATAAACGCATTCGAAAAGCATCTGCTAATATCTCTTCATGACTAATAACTTCGCACAACATTAGAAAAGCTCTTATATGCTGATGTGGATTTTCTATAGCTCTTCCAAAAAACTTGATATCATGATGATTTTAAAAGAGGTTGATGACATCTAGTTGAAGATGGAAGTTAGCTTGTCCTAAAGGAGTGTAGATGACAGTAAGTTGCACATGTGGGGCACTAGATTCACATAATCTCCGACAAATATAGGGGCTTTTTAGCAATAACCCTCTGCTGAACAGGCTATTGTAGTTAAAAAGGATCATGGACCTGATTCTGAATAAGATTTTGATTATCTGCCATTTCTTTTGCTATTTTCAATTCTCTTGTTTGATGTTTAAACGTTTTTTTAATCTCGGGATCTAATGGAGCAAGCTCAATCTCTTCAGAATGTTGTATAAATTGGTGATCGCCTAAGAAGAAAAAACACAAGAGAATTTAGGTAGAGCAATGAATAGCCTAAAACAAAAGAAAATCGAATCTAATATAAGCTACTAAACTATAATTAAACAATATTAGTCCTGACAACGACACCAAAAACTTATTTGGACGAAACTCGACACGAGATCGTTGACAAGTAGTAGATTTAGCGAGTTAAGAATATCATCACACGATGAATAATTGTAATTATAGGTTTCTAGTTTATAACAAACTTAATGTTTGTAACACAAAAGAGTTGTCGTATGTTATTATGTTAATTAAGCTAAGAATATTGTAACAGATTGATTTTCATCAAATAATGGGATGCATGTATTGGATTTCAGAATCCACTTATTTATCTCTATTTTCAATTCTCAAGTTATGTAAGTTAGTGTTTTTCAAGTGTTTGTGACAATTGATAATCCATTAATATCTAAGGGTCCGTTTCATAACCCTCATTTTCCATGGAAGTAGGAAATTTTTTCCATTTTCTAGTTTTGACTTGTTTGATGGTACAAACTTTCCATGGAAATTTTTTTCCCTCTTACTCTTACACCCACACGTGCACATTTTCCATGATTAGGTGGGATTTCATTTTCCAGTTTTTTTTTGGGCAATTGGAACAAATTCTAAACCCAATGGTAGAAATAATTATCACTTTAATGGACAATTTCCATAAAAAAATGAAACCAAATGGACACCAATCTTTCAACATTTTCCATGAAAAATTATACCAATCAAATATAATTAATTACAATTTTCAATAAAATAATTTCTAGGCAAATCAATTCTTTGTAAAACATTTTTATTCCACCCATTTTTCACATTTGCAATCAAACAAACCCTAATATTATTTTCCAAAATATATTAAACTTATCCTAAAGACAACCTGATCATATTTCTAGTTTGAATTCATATGCAAAGAAAACATTCAATCACATGATTATTACTATAATTGCTTTATTCCATTAAAGACATGCATTGGGTGGGTGTTCAGTGGATAGATCGAGTCCATCATCTAATTTTTCGCATGTGGTTTTCGAAGATAAGGATTTGTATCTCGAGCAACTGTTTGAAATAAAGAAAGATTTGCAAGAAGTTGTGCACCGAATTCTACTGAAATACAACTTTGAGTGCAAAGTAAAGAAATCAAACAAGTTATTTTTGATCTTCATCGGCGATAGTTGTCATTGTCATTTACTAGCGATGGAAATGGACATGAATGAGTTATTTGTAGTTCGCAAGTATATACGGGGAGCATACTTGCGAAGTGGGAACTCGATCATAGACAAGTTCGAGCATGGTTTATTGGTTG
>CAIGRO010100160.1:0-10626 GCA_903798355.1 Fraxinus baroniana | reverse complement strand
TATTGTTCTTTACAATTATATGCGCAATAGTTGTATGAGTGTGGTGGCTTATTTTATGCATTCGAAAGAAAGGAAATAAGCTCGACAAGGTATAAATCATCGTTTAGTTCATAGAGGATAGAAACATATTGATATGCTTTGCGTGAATCTTTAAGTGTTTACAAAACATCATGCATTCTTGTATATTGCATTTGTCATAAAAATAGAGTCAAATGGTATGCTAGAATAGGTTCAATTCTACTCGAGAGAGATTGTTGGATAAATTAGAAACATTAATTTTTCAACCAATTAATCGTGTTATCAAATTGTGAAATAGGGGTTAAAAGGGAACTTTGCTTGGTGATTCAGAACCTAGTGCACCTTTCATTCATTAATTTCATCAAACCATTGTATTCGACATATTTTTGCTTTCATTTAGTAATTTTAGTTTAAATTGCATGTTAATCATAATTTAGTTTTACAATTTACGTCAACTATCATCTTAAGTTTTATAGATTCGGTTAAGGTCTCGTTAATAGAAATCAAGTTAAAACAATTCTCGTGGGAACGATACTCGAAATTTTAGGATTTCCACTTTATTACTTGTCAACGAACCGTGCACTTGCGTGATTTAAATCTGAAACATATTTTCGTGAACACTTTGAAGCCAAATGAATACCCTTTCAGCTTAGCAATTCATCAATAGCTACTTGGTCATTTTTAGGAAACTCCGAAGTTGAAAAGAACGAGATAGAGGGATAAAATTGGACCAAAGCATTTTACCCCATCATACAGGCCAAATCTGTGACTGAAGGTGGTTGTACACCTCATTGCAAAAAACTTCACCAGATTGAGATCAAGTCTAGATCAGATCATCACCAATATTAGGACAAGTCTCTATTTGCTCAATGAGATTCGTAATATCAGGAAAATGGCATTTCACCTCCCCTCTCGGGATCGGGATTAGGGGGGCACTTTATCACCCTTCCATTTGAATTAGCAAAAGCAAATTCTCCTTGCATAATATGGATTCCAGGCTTTGCACCATGGGCCATTATAGAACACCAATGTGTTTCCTTGACCACTTTCCTCTGAAGAAGTATTCAACAAATCAATTTAAGGTTCCCCGAGCCAAATCTTGTCAAAATCTCGCACTTGTATGCTCTCGAACATCCACCTAGTCTCCTTAAGAGAGAGACAATTTTTTCCCCGAATGGACTGCCAGATAGAGGATGAAATATAGGGAAACCTGGCCGTTGCAGGCATAAGAACGAAAGCACAAATGAATCTGTTTTCATAAACTTCTAAGTAAAAAACATTTCGTAACGTGCCAATTCTGTTGCCAGGTTTTTTATGCCTAGACCACCTTCAGCCCTGTCAGAACAACATTTTTGTAAATAAAGCCTGTCCACCGGAAATTACGAATTGCAGCATTCATTTCTTTGAGAAGTGAGATTGGAAATTGAGTGATCTCCTTCATTCCTTTCAAAGTTCGTTATTTATTACATTTTGTAAGTTCCTCAAAAACTAGTAAGTAAGCAGCTTTCAAAAAAGTTACTTTTTCAAAAAAGTTACTTTTTTGTAAAGCATTGCACGGTTAAGANGTTACTTTTTTGTAAAGCATTGCACGGTTAAGAGTTGCCAGGTTTTTTATGCCTAGACCACCTTCAGCCCTGTCAGAACAACATTTTTGTAAATAAAGCCTGTCCACCGGAAATTACGAATTGCAGCATTCATTTCTTTGAGAAGTGAGATTGGAAATTGAGTAATCTCCTTCATTCCTTTCAAAGTTCGTTATTTATTACATTTTGTAAGTTCCTCAAAAACTAGTAAGTAAGCAGCTTTCAAAAAAGTTACTTTTTTAAAAATGTAGACTGAAATAGTTATTAAAAAACAAAAAACAAAATTCAATAGTAATTCACAGATAACAATATTTTAAATTAGCACATTACCTTCCTTAGATCCTTTGATGTTTTTTGATAATCAGTATCAAGAAGAACGATACCATGAATCTGATTTATCCCAACTTTCCTTATGAAATTGTCTATCGTTATCATAGTTCGAATGAGGATTGAAAAGAATCATGGGAAGAATTTTGTGGAAAATCTGCAATTTAGAAATGACAATTTTTATCACATTCGAGATGGACTTATTCTTTGTTGCAAAGAGTAGGGTATAATTTTTAAATAGACCCAACTTTTTGCGGGTTGGAACTAGTTTTTTTCTCTCTCTTCTTCCTCTCTCTCTCTCTCTCTCACTCACAAAATTTGCACCCTTCCAACCCAAAATAAATAAATAAATAATCGAAAAAATTTCTTAAATTATATACGGTACCTCTCCCACATGACCTCAGGGTTGTCCCAAACTAGTGCTTTTTGAAGATGATCTTTGAATTATAAGGAATCATCAAAATAGTTTCGTCACACTAGGGCCAAATGGATTGGCTTTTCACTGTCTAGCTCAATTCTCTGCCACCATTCTTCCATTAAGGAGGTCCTCCATTATTGTTAAAAGAGTTTTTGATTATTTGTACCTCCATAACGATCTGCATAGGTAAACCCTCTTCCTCTAGAGTTGAATCTTCTTCAGCGAATGGCCCCAAAAATCCTTACATTAAAGACTACATCTTGCAAGTCGAAATTTTTTTATTGATCTCCTCTATTAAATGGAATGATTTTGTCTAAAGGGTTACAACTCGATCAGATATTTGTTGTTCGAACAAAGATGTGGGGACATCTTTAGCCATTCGTGCAGTCTCTTTTAAGATCAATTCACCGACTAATCTGAGTGGCACGTGTCTCTTCCCATGGAGCACATACTTTCATCTTGCAGTACCTTCAGCCTTTGAACACATCTTCTATACGCATGGCATGCATCAGAGAAAACTAAGAAATGAAGATGATTATTATTTCCCATGCAATGGAATTGTTGATCTGAAAGGGCATCGGTTATTGATCAATATAGAAAAATATAGGCAGAAACATTGTTATTGCCTTGCCTTCAAAGTCTCGCTTATAAGGTCCTGGCAGATACTTTCTGAAATATGAGTATCATTTTGAGGAATACGTAATAGCAAGAGAAAGAATTAGAAAGAGAAGGAAGAAAGAGTTTTTCTATGATATATATAATTGAACTAGAAGAATATTACAACCCTTCAATACACTACAAATGCTTCATATTGCATATACTTGTCAAGTGTATACATAACGTAGCCACACAGAAAAATAAAAGCATCAACATCTTCGACAGATCAGACAGCAAATGACATTCAAGTTCAGAAACGAACACAAATAGTATTTAGTGATACTGATACTCGTAACAATAATATATATCAGCTTGGGCTGTCAAAGATGGGTATCCAATTATTGCAATTGGATCAAACGGCAGAGGTACAACTTTCATGCCATGCCTGAAAATAGAACTACCCCAATGCAACTTAGTCCACAATCCGTGTACTCCCTCCATAACCTGGCCATGCATCATGGCCCCAACCTGTAAGGACCTTCACCCATATAATGACCTTCCATGTAGAGGGCTGCATTCTGCGGATGGAGGCCATCCATCACCATGAACTGCATATCTTCCGAAGGTTTCCAGTGCCGTTTTCTTTGGTTAATGAACCAATTATTTATCTGTTTCTGGTCCAAACCAGTTGATTCAGCCAATGCCACTTTCTCCGACTCCTGTGTAAGAAGCAAGACAAATAATTTGGTTTATTTCACAAATCATATAAGAAAGAAAATATCCAGACATTCAAACCTAAAAGGCATAAAATTTAAGCACGACTGAGTACCGATGGATATGGCCACTTATAGTGTGATTCCCACCAGCTAAGGAGCTTCTGTCGGGCATCTTTGGGCAGTTTTCCTTTCTTCTTTTTCTTGGAAAGTTCTTGCTTTAAACTACTTAAATATCCACTATATTTTCTCAATAAGTGGTTCTTCAGTTCACGGTCTTCAGCACGTGGATCAATCTCAGGAAGTTCTGTTTCTCCACCACTATTGTCTTGATCTTCTTCGGATGAACCAACACCCTCACACTTCTCCTCTGTTTCATCCATTGATTCCAATATAACAAGAAATGAAATATATGGACAAGTTATTGGAAAGTATGTGATAAACAGACAGGCAATAGTTTAAAAATATATAGCACTGCAAATCAAAATTCTAGGCATTTATTTTCCCTACACAATTTTATTTTATCCATTTAAGCTTATATTTGATTGTAGACAGCTAATGGAACAACTGGGGAAACAGCAATAGCATGGTTATGCAAAATACTGGCTGTTCGGAAGCACTTGCCTAGCAGGGAGGCGATCATGCCGAAGTGTATCAGACAGACCACCTTCTAAACTTCTGATGTTTCTATAACATCTGTTGAGCTGATTATGTCCGTAATCAGTTTATGTGCACTTCACTTTTCTGTGGACCACATTTATTTACTAAAAAGAATGAAATAAATTTAACACAATCCTCTCTTGAATATTTACATATCTTGATACTTTGATTGAAAATTTGCAAACGGAGGGTTGTTTTTCAAATTAAAATTGCTTCTTCTAGGTTCTAGCAGTCTAGCTACTGTCAAGATTGCATTTAGCCAAGAGGGAGTGACTGAATTTTAATAAACAACAATTACCATGTGAGATTTTTCTTTTCCTATAATGTTACTATGTGCAGAACACATTTAGAAGGCATTCATTTCACTAAACAGCAAACTATCAAATCACTAGAGAGAATAAATAAATGTCATATTCTGTTTCTCATGAGTTTCCGAATATAATATTATCTTAAGCATTTTTTTCTTTACCCAAAAGAAAAATGTTGAATAGTTCATTATCGAAACTGCAAAAAAGTCCGTAACTAAGATGGAGGATGAGAACAGAATGCTGGACTTATAATTAAATGAAAAGGTATGCATCCCATAGAACTAGATAGCTTATCTTTCATTCTTTCTATATGTAGAAATAAGAATGTAAGATGTGATGCTCCAGTAAAAGCTTTTCCTAGTAGTCATGTGCTCCAACTCTTCCAAAAACTTTAATGACTACTAATATCCCATTAACATTCGTAAGTGTAAACTTGAAGGAACAAATGGAGGTAAATTCTATGTCAGATCCATCAGCAACTCCTTCAGGTCCACTTATGATCATGTCTTAGATTTTCTAATAATTTGATCTATTGATTTATATTTTCATATTTTTTGTGTAAAAAGTTGTAAATAATTTGATACTTTAAACTTCCATTTTTATTTTATTTTTTGCATACTTTTTACTTAGTATTCTATTTACATATTTTATGCAAATTTAAAATATTAATGTAAAAATAATTCTATCATCATAGACATATTTGTGACTTCAAAATCCAATTGGTAAACCGTATTTGAATTATTTTCCCTAACAAAATACAGATTTTGTCATCCATGACAAATTATATGATGGCATTACTATTGACACCAAGCTGAAGGTCTATCAGTAGAGACCCCAAAGCAAGATAATATCAATGTGTTTACAATTATTTCATGTCGATAATTGACCAACAAATTATTATCATATCAATGGATTGTTCCATTTGTATCTGTTATTCTAGTTCACTGTAAATTCAAATGCATGTCACAGAAAGGAAAGTGTAATAGGTTGACATTAATGTATTTTCCCCGGAAATACATAGACCATGATATTTACGAAAATGCAAAATTGACAATAATTTGTAACAAAGCACAAAGATTTGGGAAGCGTTCACATGAAAGAAAAGTTAATGCATTGAACCTTTCGTCCATATTTTCTAGAAATCGAAGTTCAAGTCTCACTGTTTTAGCCTCCTTAGCTACTCTATACTCCAGCTCGCATTGGTCGGATAGTTGTCACCTTCCCTCACTTCTAGTTACTTTTTTATTTAACCTGCTAGCTCAACTTCAGATATAAATACCAGAAGGGGCTAAAGATCACATATAAATTAATTAATATCCCACACCAGCTAATAAAATATTCCCACAATATTCATAAGGTTTTTTAATGTTAGTGCGTTTGGGTGGTAAATAAAGAGAGTCAATGACAAGAATTGACAGGTCTTTGTAGATCAATGTTTCTATTGCAAATGCTTGGGAGATGAGGTGGGCCTTATGGAGAGAGAGAGTAGCAACAATGGAAATGGTAGTTGGGTTATGCATGAAAGCATCACTTTGAACATGTTCAATCATAGCACGGTGGCAACAAGGGAAGATTGTGGTTAGGCTGAAGCTTAGAAGATGTCGTTGAATCTACCAATTTAACATATTAATTGAACAGCAATTGAATGTGTTTATTAAGTTCGACTATTTGTGATTGAACATTTTCATACCACATTTAATCAAGTATTGGTAAAATGTTAAACCTTGACTGTAGAACATGATAAAAGAGTATGAGACCTAGCATGCCAAAACACTTTGATCAAAATTAGTAAAACTGGACGTGTAAATCAAACTTTTTTTAAAATTCTTGCTCAATTGTAGCAAGAACTTGTTCCACTAGATTGGTCCAAGATAATAAACATGTTCAAATTAGTATGCTCACAAATTGGTATTGAGAAAGAAAATTAGAGAGAATGAATGAAACTCCATATAAAATTGCATGTTTTAATTATTTATAGCTGTTTGTAGAGGGGTATACGTTTAGTGGGAATAAGAAACAAAACATTAAAGCCCTATTCATCTTCCATTTTCTCGGAACTCTTTTTTTTACATACTCATTTCCAATCACAAATTCACAAAATAACATATTTTACACGCAAAATCAAAACTTTTTCCTACTTTTCAAGCACTATTCAACAAAAATTCACTATTCAAAACAATGTTTCTTCCAAAAAAAAAAAAAGCCACCAAACATGGGCTAAGTGAGTTTTTGGTATATCAAGGATTTAAGACTTGTCTTATAAATTTTGAACTTTGAATGCAAAAGGAAAGTGAACGCAGTTATAGTAGTAAAATTGTCTTGATGTTTATGGCTACATTTTGATTTGAAAATATGTGAAATGGGTTTGGGTAGAGGGTGAAAACGGATTTGAAACAATGATGAACAAATTAGACAAGAATAGTGTAGCAATGAAAAGATGGAATATATATATATATATATATGAACACAAATTCTGACAAAATGGTACAGGCTACATGGGGTAGCACTGATATGAACAGCATCCTATGTTTTCAATTTTTATCAAGGCCTAAAATAAAAAGGCTATGCTTATAATAGCCCAAGACGAAGATGGTGGGATAACGGGAACTAAATAAATTCCATTAAAAATAATAATTCTGACAGCAAACGTTTGATTTCATCATTGTTTATATATTCTAAGAAGATGGATTTTTTTGTCTTATTTTATATCATTGTTTATTGTATAATGGAACCAAATCATATCTTATTACTATAGAGTCGTAATTAGGGTTTTTGGCTACTGTGACAAGGCATTGGAAAATGATGTCAGTCAATATATTTTACATAGTTTCGGTGGGCACTGGATGGTCAAAATACTAAAATTTTTAAGACTGGACAGTTTCAACTATCAGTTTTGCACTGCACAACCACATTAATCACTGCAAAACGCTCGACTTTGGGACTCAAAATTACTATTCTCCAGTGTTTTTTTTTTTTTTCTTTCTTTCTTGTCATGCTAGGCAAAGACGATGATTAGGTTCCTTGTCTCTCGCTAAGAATTAACAAAAATGAAAAATGAAAATACCAGAATTGAAGATCCGAACGGGAGCACTTGTTAGCATGTTCAGTTGCGTTTCAATCCTTCGCATGAATTCCATAGCTTCTTGTAAAGGCCTTGTGAGCTCCTCTCGGTACTTCACCAGCATGTCATAGTAAGCTTCCTATACACGGATCAGAATTTAGAGATCAAATCTGTCCAATCCCATGAAGCCATACAGTAGGCAAATCCCAAATCCGCACAAAATCTCAATGATAGATCATGGAAATAAATTAATTACCATGAATTGGTCAAGTTCTGGGTCTTTTGACACATCTCTACTGGCCGCTGAAGCTCGCTGTCTTGTCTCAAACTCTTGGAGAACCTCCGTGAGCCGAGCCACCACCTCAGGCGGAGCACCCACCTAGAGAGAGTGTGTAAACACAGATAATGAATGATTCCATTCAGAATCGTATTACTTTCTATTCTTGTACTTAACGATGAAAGGTTACCTTTTGACAATCCATATATGCTTCCAAAAGGTTGGAGTACTGAGGATGAGCAATAATCTTGGCTTTAATGGCATCAACTTCACTAGAATTCTCACTTTCTTGTTGCCTTGGGCGATGATCTTGAACCGAGTAGTGCCCTCTAATTATAGAAGGGTAGTGAAACTTGGGAGCATGAATTTGAGAAGTCCCAGCTTCAGTTTTGACAGAAGTATGCCCTTGCCCTTCAGATTGATCATAGCAATCACTTGATTGAAGATGAAAATTGTTAATTGGCAACTGGCTTTGCTGATTATTCGATCCACTGTTTGTTCTTCCGTATAAAGAAGAACTTGGTGCCAGAATTGGACCCCCATACAGGAAACTGCCCCTTGAAGATGTGTTTTCACCTAGTTGATTATATTCATCCATATCCCAACAAGCCCAAATGAGTAAAGATCAAAATCCTCAACCCTAAAATCAATTAAGAGCTCCACAAACAATTGGAGAAAAATGAAACCCTAAAGAGTGGACAAACCAAATCATTTACTATCTAACAACATAAAAAAAAAAAAGAAGATGAATCGAAGACAAAGTGAATAAGCAACAATAATCTCTTATTTCTTCTATGAGAAAGTAGACTATTGAAAAAATTTCTTGTTCACTTATTGGACCATGAAATGATCATGACGGGCACCAAAAGTTGATTTGCGTGAAGGAAAATGACGAGGCAGAGTAAGGGAGACTGATTGGCTGGAAATCGGCAAACGGAGCGTCTCTTGGGTGGGTGACAAGATGTTATTCATTGACGAAAAAAGAGATATATAATATGAAAATAAGAGGAAAAGGCAATGAAAGACCACTGCTGCAAGTCTAGATGACAACTAAACCAATTAGATTTTTCTGTTCTCTTTCCTTTTTATATTTTTTTCACTTACTTTCACGAGGCTTTTTTTCATTGCACTGCTTTTTTACTTTTCTGGGTTAGCCAGGCATGAACATTTAAAGGAGTTTTTAATAATAAGTTTTAAGAATAGTGATTTTTTTGAAGATTGTATGATTAATCAGTAAAAAAAAATTATGGGTTTACGTATAAAATTATTCTACTGATATAATTTATGGTTGAAAATGTTTGAAAAAAAAATAAACTTTAATGCATATGTACCAAACAGGAGCAAAATCTCCAATGTTAGTCAGTAGAATGTTATGTGAAATTGGATTTAAATTTGTGAATGTTACATGATATTTAAAAGTTAATTATGCAAATGGTATATGAGCTTTACCTCTTGTATCAAAATCATACATATACCGTACTCATTTATTATAATCATGCATGAACTCGGCTCTATATCAAAATCATATATTGACTCACAAATTTGTATTTGATTCATAGATGTCAAAATAAATGGAACAAGTGTAACACCCTGAAAAATTTTAGAATAAAGTTTTATTTGTTGTATATAGTATATTTTTAATATTTTGATGAAAAAATTGAGGATTAAAATGAAATAAGTTTTAAATTCCTATCTTATTTGTGCCAAATAATTATGTATCGATAAAGTAATAAATGTTGATTTTGAAAATGATAATCTTTTTTTATCTAGATAAAGTTTGATTGCAATCTTAATTTGATAAAATTTAAAAGTAATCGTAATTCTATTTTTTGAAATTCAATTCTTATCCAATTTGATAGACACAATTTTCCATTCCAACGTACCATGACTCAACCATTACTTTTTTTCTATAAATAGTGTGCAATTGTCTCAAAATTCACTACCAAATAATTTTACACGAAAGCTTTCATAGAAAGCAGTTGTAAATTGCAAGTATATTTTTTTATTATTAAAAGTTCATTTGATAAATCATGGTAAGATACTTTTTTGTTCAAGTGGTTCGTTTCCTTATTCTTTTATATTCAGTAAATTAATGTATGAATTGCCAATGGACCTTCAGGTTCTTTAGAGATAAGAAATCCTACGAAAATTTAAAATGACTTAAGATGGGTGTGTCACTTGATCACCAATATACTCCATAAAAAAATAGCGGTATGAAATGTTTATTTTATTTTTAAATACTCATTCTTATAAATTTTTATAGGTTAGTTCGGGTTGATTGGAATAGTGGCGGGATGGTGATGCAGCTGCCAAGATGAATCGAATATATAAAACATTAAGTTTTTTTTTTTTTAAAGTTATTAATCAATTTAATTTGTTCAAAGACGTTAGGGCTGGACAAAAGTTCCTAAACTGAACCGACTGAATCGAACCAAATCGAGCGGTTCTTCATAAGTTAAATACCTGAACAGATACTCGAATCGAGAACCGATGGTTTTAGGTCGGGTCTCGAATCTAGTCTAAGAACCGAAGAACCAAATAAGAACCGAAACTAAATAATTTTTTTATTTTATTTATTGAATTAATTAAATTATTTTATTTTTTTAAAATAAATTAACAAATTAATTAATTAAATCAGATCATTTCATAATTTTAAGCCTCGTG
>CAIGRO010100156.1:0-10358 GCA_903798355.1 Fraxinus baroniana | reverse complement strand
AATCCATTGATTGATGTCACAACAAGTGGTATCAATCCTAACAAGAACAATGTGCAGGGTGTTAAATGCAATATGTAAAGTCGAACAAAGATGAAAATTATATTTAACGTATATGGACTTGGGTTACTTTTCCTAATGAAGTTGACCTAATGAAACATTACCGCTCGAAAAGCTTAAACGAGCAATTCTATATATCTAAAGCTCGAAAAAAACAATCGAATTTCATAATTGAAGTTCTCAAACAAGCCAATGAATTGATTTACTTTTTTTAACAAGTTGAACATCTAAAGGTTTTGTCATTTGTACACCGAATTTGACACTCCAGTGTACAGACCCTCTCTTGTGAGGGGGTCCACAACCAATAAATAAATCGTGGTTCCCCATCTTGTGAAGGGATCTGACATCGAGATGTCAAATTCGGTGTGCACTTAGCAAAGCCCAACCTTTAAATATGAAACCACAATATTCAATACTGAGTCATACTGACGTAATTGTATTTCATATTTTTTATTTTTTTTTTAAAAATTATTTTAGTAGGTCTAGTTCCATGGATATACCTCAGTGTTGGTACATCCACCAATGTATTATCACCTGACAAGATTAAAAGCAAATCAAATCTCGCTAGAATATAATCATAGATTGCTGCTAATAAAGACAAATTATTATTTGCGTTTTTTCCTTTTTCCTTTTAATAGTTCACTGCCTTGTGACAATTTTCATAGATTTTTTTTTTTTTTTCCCTTACGCATGAAGCAAATTATGCGCTTCCCCTACGGCAAACTTTTTATGTTGTCCATTAGGCATGCACATTTCTCCCAATTCCCATAACTTTTTAGCGACATGACACAGACGACACGTGAAGTTCTCTGCATGGATCAATTTGATTTCCTATCTTTATTAAATTATCTTGTTCAAAAGTTACTTATTAAAAAAAATACATTTACTTATTTAAATTTACAAATGCTTAAAAAGAAACAAATACACACATATTGTCTAATGTATATTTCAAAAAGAGGCAAATGGCATCATGATAAGGGATAGTTTTCCGAGTTTTGTCCAAATAAGAGTAGTTCTAACCACGTCAACTCATAATACATCAAGATTAGGACGGGTGCTTATCTCAAACAATACCACTACTAGATGCTTCCGATCGATATAACAAAGAGAAGACTCAACTGAACAGAAAAATCTTTCAAATAAATCTTATGAACGCCATTTTCTAAAATCATTTTTGTGGGGGCTCCACCTTACATATGGAATGTTGGATTGTCTAAATCACGAGTTTTAGTGTATGGTGTTACATTCACCAAGTACAAATTAGAAGTCCAACAATTTGATTATGTTTAATGTGACCATCACTACCAAGTTTGATAGCATATTAGAATACCAATAACAATATGATTTTCTCAAACCAAAAGGAGAATAAATTAATGTCACAATCTTATGTTGCAAAAAATATTCTTTTCCTTCAAACACTGAACCTGTAGATCCTCAGCTCTTGAATTTTTGGTTATTGTGTTCCTTCTTATCTTAATGGTTTAAGATCTGGAATCCATCTTATATGGAATGTAATTCCTTCTTATCACAAAACCATTGCATCTCAAAGCTTCCTTATATTCCATACTGTTACTATTCATTCCTCCAGCCTCCAAGGAACCATGAAATTAGAAAGGGAAATCAAGGAGAATTTATCAGCCGTAAATTCATCAAAAGACTCGAGGAATCAAACAGATTATTGGTGCAGTATAGCTTTTCTCAAACCATATATTCGAGAATTCAAATACAGAAAACTACATATCTATTAGCTCGCTTAAATCCAATCCAAGATCTCTTTTACCAATATTCCTACATATCGCACTACATTGTATTATTTGGGTCTAGCAACGCAGAATCAGTCAGCAACTTAGAGCTCCATTTCAAAATCGAAATTGAAAAGGATGAAAATCAGGATGTGCAGGAAAAGGCTTAAACAGGTTCAAATACTATCATCCTAAAATCGTCAGTAACAAGTGCCAAGTAATTTACTACCATGCATATGACATTCAAACTTATGTTCCGAGAACAAGATCTACAATAACCAAACGAGCAAAAAAAAAAAACATTAGTCAACTTCAGGAGTCCTTGCACACCAATTGGATGCAAAATGGAAATTCAATATGATATCATTGGCGATCGCCACATTGTGCCACTCAAAAAAGAGGGATCATATTTGTGCCTCTGACATGTCGACAGTAGAATTGCAGAATTTTCGTAATGATACGGGCATGTTATGCCTTGCCTTTTCCAGCCTGGAGAGACTGAATTCTTTGCTGTACCTTAAAAATCTGCATAAGAAAAAATATAAAAGGAAATATGGCCATTAAATTTTACAAGAAACAGGTTAATTCACGTGAAAAGAATGCTAAACTAGTTTAAGCTAACTTCCTGATTGAGGGAAATGGGAGAATGATATCTTTTAACATTTTCTGTTATTGCAATCTGATGTAAAAGTTACAAACAAAATATAATTGTACAAAGAACCCAAAAAAATGAAGGGAAAAAAAGAATAAAAAAGTGATAAAAAGCATGAGAGTTCCGAAAATAAAAACAAGTGATATGATTAAGTATGAATAATTAAAGTGTCATTGGTAGCGTCTAACAAATTGATGTGCAGAATAATGCGAGCATATTATAACTTCCAATTCCAATGAGCTATGTTTATATTATCCTCCTGGAAGATAAAATAATTGTAAGCTATGCATTTCCTCCATCTCCCTCCTACTCCAACTACACTCTGTATCTAAAGGTAAACATCTAGTGCTAGTGTGCTACTCATAACATAGAACCACCGGACAACGAACAATATATTCATTAAGGGCCTGTTTGGTACAAATTCTGATTTTCTACAGTAAATCAATTCTCATTTTCAACCACACATTCTTCAATAAAATAATATTTTCCATCACATCAATAACTTTTTCTTCTTTTTCAACCACACATTTCCCATCATATCACTATTCAAAATCAATTCTTCCTGTCATATTCAAGTAATTTTACTGCATTATTTTCCTCAATCTTATCAACTCTAACAAGATCTTTTCGCATTTTAAGCGCCTATGATGCACCGATATGGATGCGTGTGTCCAACGCGATACGTGTAGAACATGTCGACACGCGACTTTTAAAAAAGTACTCACACAATACGTTGCTGACACGTTAATTAATATCTTTAAAATTCTTCATTTATATAATATAAATTTAGTTTTATATCTTGTTGAAATTTTTTAAATATGAGCATGTACTTATTATTTAATATTGATTTTGAGTTATAAACATATAATATCGCTGATAAAGAAAAAAGAAGGACCCTAGTAAAGTGATTCCGACACTCCTCCGACACGTATCGTACACGGACACGTTACTTTAGTTGAAGTGTTCGTGCAACACAGTTAAACGCTTTTTGTACTTATACGTTCTTTTCAAGAAGTAAATCTACTAGTAACTAACATTATTGAATCTCTCAACTTTTAGATGATCACATTAACATCATTACAATCACTCGATAAAAACCTATGTTACTCGGACTTGCATACGGGTGTCATACATGAGTAAATATCTAGGAGTCGGATTCATTTTCTTCTAAAACATAGGATGAGTTCCTCATTACTAATGGAATTCAAATGCTCTGAATCGATAAGAAAATCCTTATAGTCCAACTGAAAAATATCCAAAATTTGGACACGGATACATGAGTACGTTTTACGAACATAAAATTTTTATAATATTTCTCATAATTTTTTACGTACTTTTTACAAAGTGTAACATTAAATGGGCTTGGTTTCATGCCTTAAAAATCTTGGTTTTATCCCTCGAAATCAATTTTATTAATTTAAATATCATGGGCCAACTCTTTATCTCCTTACAACTTTTTACTTCCTCTTATGGTGATCTCCCTTCATGTTTCTGTCGTGTCCACTTCTAAATTGAAGGATTCACCAAGGGATTTATACCATACCCATTTCATGTCATGCATACACGGGTACCATTGTCCAAACTGAAGAGTCTTAGCATCATAAATAACAATAAAGCAAAATCTTCATAGTCACCATTGCAAGATATTAAGCCCCCGTTTGGCCCCCATTTTTTTCCATTACATTACATTAATTTTTTCCATTACACACAAATCTAAAACTTTTTATTACTTTTCTACCACAAATTCTCTCATCAATCATTATTTCAAAAAATTTCAACGCCCCAAAATGGGGGCCAAAGAGGGGCTAAATAAAGGGTTATTTGTAACTTGTAAGTCTACAAGTTAATTTGACTTATAATTGCTGAAAATAGACAAACATGCTCTAAGTATTAAAAAAAACTCAAATTTGAGAATTAAGGAAGAAACATATGATAAAAAGGAAAAAATGCCAACCGCTTCTTTCTTGCTGTTTTGCTTTTCTTCTAAATCTTGAAGTATGGCATCCAAACGCTTCCTGGTGCACAAGATTAGACATTTAAAGTCAATGGGAATTGTATAAGCAATAACAATATTTAAGTTTGAAAGAACAAAATGGCATTGGAGAGGAGAATAAATATACATGGTCAGCAATTGATAATTAACTAATCTGCAATAAATCATTCAAACGATTCACAATTTACATCTTTCTATTTTGAACAGTTTATACCCAGTGGGGTGAACACATCAATGAACAGTAATATTGAATTACAAACTTTTTTTAACATAACTCGAATTTTTTTGTCAGAGAAAAAAAGGTAGGAAGGAAAGAGGACATAGTAGACATCTAGTCCTAAAGGTAAACATCTAGTTCTGCTCATAATCATAGAACCACCAGACAACGAACAATATAAGCATTAGATCAATAGAAAGCAGGAAGTCATATTCAAGTAATTTTACTGCAATTTTTTTGCCTCAGTCTTATCCACTCTAGCAAAATCTTTTTGCATGTGAAGTGCCTATAATGCACTGATACGGATACGTGTGTCCAACATGAGTCGGACAAGCCAACACGTGATTTTTCAAAAAATACTGACACGATACGACACTTTAATTAAAATCTTTAAAATTCTTAATTTATATAATATAAATTTAGTCTTATATTTGTTACTAATTTTTCTTGTTGAAAATTTTTAAATATGAGTATGTATTTATTATTTAATATTTACTTTTAAGTTATAAATATATAATATTGCTGATAAAGAAAAAAATGACCATGGTAAAGTGTCGAAATTCGACACGAGTCCGTCACTTATCAGACACATTAAGAAAACTCAAACTAAAAAAGTATAATTAATCAAATAAACTTCAAACTACTTCGAGAGCAACAAGAGCAATCTCATAAAAAGTTCTTATAGATTTTGCCAATAATGACATAAGGGAGCTTCCCCATCTCATATTAAGCAAAGACAAATGACTCATTGGTAATTTGCTTTCCTGAGAATTACTTGGCATTGACCAGGAGATCAAGGGGAAGTAGTACGAGAAAAATGCAAGGGAAAGGGAAAAAAGAGCGCAGCTAGGACCCATCGAAACTCTTTAGACATAGCATTGACCAGCCCCATGATAAGATAAGCATTTGAATATGATTCTTCACAATGTTGAAGAGATTGTTGCAACTGTGGAGATTGATGATAATGTCTAAGAAGATAATCAGATCGTGAGGCACACAGTTCCATGTTTATGTGTCAGGTGTGGCGGTGTTATATTGGTTTCAATACAACCTTCGAAAAAAATTGATCCAAAGGCAAAATTACGGCTGTCATTGGGGTCAAACAACTGGTTATTAGTCCTGTGATTTGTCTACTCTTTGCTATTTCCCACATGCTGAAGTGCTTATGTACCCGATCGAAGGATGATTAAACAGAGGATCTATGTATTTCCAGTTCCTCCCAAAATAATATCTAGTGCACTTGGATGGAGAGAACTGCTAGAATCTTTTGACAAACCAGAGCCAACTCAAACTTATCTCAGGTACTTGGAGATTGGAATTTACTACATAAATGGTAATTCTAATTACAATCTCCTGGTGCTACATATTTTGTTCCCCCACGTCTGCCGCCTCGAATTGCAAAAGATATTGCATTTGGATAGGCACTATAAAATGATGCTTCCCATGTACGTATTCATACATATATCTTCACTAGAAGCACATTATAAGAGATAACAGAACAAACAGACAGACGAAACAAAGTAAATTTTCTGGTGTTAGCAAACCATTTGTTATCTATGAAGTAGTGTAGCAAATCTCGGCAACCTTCTCATCTTCTTCAAATATCCTCAAATTTTCAATGACCTCTATAAGATAAGGGAGAAGCTTGCGCATACGCAACCCTCTTCTACCCTCTGCAACTATTTAACAGAGGGGGCAGGAGTTTCAGAGGCTCCCTCCAGATTGCAGAAGGAAAATATTCTGAATATAGCCTTATAATTTATAGAATTGATTTACAGATTGCTACTATTCTAATACAGTAGTTCTCGTCTTCCTCCATTTACCATGCATATCTATCCAAAATCACGTGGCTATAATCATGTATTAAATTCACCACATTGAGAGTTGATATTAACATTTCTGGTTCAGTTTTGGATTTTCTGTTTTGTGTATCTTCAAGAAACGTGTGCGCTCACGTTGTATAAAATGAATTAATAATAGAAATGAAAATATCTTAACACAGTGTTAAGATGTCTTTGTTTATCTACATTAAATGATTTCAATAAATAATCAGTTTTTCTCCAAACGTCCTGAAAAGTTCAAAGATCCGACAACAAATGTAATTGGACCATGCTGACACCAATTTCCCACCCAACACTTGCCACGTGAGATTAGGATTTCGAAATCAGACTTCGAGAAAAGTATGGTTTCACATCTGAATGATTTTATATCAGTTCCAATCACGAGCTATATATGAACAGCATGAAATAAATAATACTTGCAACTATTTAAATTCAATAAAATATCATTTATCATGTTTTACATACACGCGCACACATACTCCACAAAATACAAAAGGTGTTTCAGTTATGACTCAACTCAACCATAGTAAATAGATTAGGTATAGTGCAATGCCAAGTCTAGCACAGATTATAAATAAAAAGCCACAAGTAAACAGTACTCAAATTAACTAAGTAAAAAGGACATACAATTCAGTAGAGATGTAATAAGAACATACAATTCAGTAGAGATGTAATCTATTCGCTTGCGAACATTGGCATTTGCTTCTGCCAAGTCCTGTTTCACTAGCACTGGCCCGATTAACTTGTAAACATTCGCATCCTCATTCAACAGATCCAATTCCTTTAAACGCGAGTCCCATATATACAAATTAAATATATTAAACCAAAAAAATCAAATCACATATACAGAAAGGGGGAAAAGGAAGGACCTTTAGCACGAGCTCGTTTTCTCCGAGCTGAATAGTGTACTTCTTTCGGACTTGGTGATTCTTCGCTATATCTGTTCAATTTGTATGCCAACATTTAGTTCACAGAAATAACATATAATCTAACATAGATACATATTATATACATAAAAATTACACGGTGCGTGTTAGGGTTTATTGAGTGGGAGGGGGTGAGGAAATATATGCCTTTTTGGAATTTGCTGAGATCGTTGGCTTTGTTCTCAAGGTCTCTCTGTAGTTCTTTAAGGGCGGCCGTTGAACCCATCGCTGCAATGTTCTTCGACAGCGCTCTTCCTCTGTCTGATTTTCTCCGGGGAGAACTAAAGTTCCATGTGAGTGCATATTTTAATGGGAAAATTGCAGCCACGGTGTCAAGTCTTTCACATTTTTGTAGATTTTGTCAAAATCTTTCATTTGTGTCAATCACGATATCAAACCTTTAAACAATTCACACTCAGAGTCCAAATTAACAGAAATGTTAGTTAGTTTGACCGTTAATTGACCAATAATTAAATTTTTGACCAATTGTTGATCGATTTTTAAAGGATAAATATGCAACTTTACATTTTTCATACGAGGGGAAAAAAAAAGAAAAGAAAAAGTTACTCTTCATCTTTTTCCCCTCCCACCCCACCAACACCCCCCCAATCATCTTCTTCTACACCCACCCCACCCACCCCAATCTGCCTTCCCCCTAATCAGCATTAGTTACAACAATTTTCTATTCCCAACGACCAATAACAACAGCCATTTCAAGCATCTGCTATAACAAGGGAAGTTTTCCACTTTAATAGTGATGTTCTAGAAAGTTGTACGTGAAGAGGGGAAATTCATTTTTGATTCTTGTTTTGTTCATGTTTGCTTCCTCTGATTTTGCTTTGAGAAAGCTAAATTTTACTTTGGAAATGTTTTCAAATACGAATCAAGGAAAAACAACATTTTGATTCTGTGAGCAATTCCCACATGAAGTAGTATAATATTTGATTTACTTGTACTTAATATACTCTGGGTTTATATTAATATTGATGCTACCAAAAATCGCAACTGGAAGTTTCCTGAGCTTGATGACCGAGGATGAGCACGTTCGAGATCTTCTAATACCTGAAACAAAGGCGTCGAGGTGTGGCCTCGTCGCCCCTCCGATGCTTAAGTCAGAAAGAGAATAGAGAGAGAGTTTATGCTAAAATTGTATGTAAAAACGTACCTGAATAATGAATGAGGGGATATATTTATAGTGGCAGGTAGCGAAGTTCAAGTAGGACTCGTCTCCTTATTTTCAGGAGTGATTGTAGGAATAGGTATTGAAGCACAAGTAGGAGTGCAAACTTACCTTGTTTGGAATGTTACCAAAGATAGGACTCATTTGCAATTTAGGATTCCTTGGATGAGGTGTCCTTGTAGGGTTAGGAATCCTCCTGAATGAGGATAGGAGATAGCTGATCACGAACCGTATGGAATTTGGCCAAGTAGATATCCCGATCACATACATACCCCGAGGACTCCCGTTGATACTTTTGGGGCTATCTGGTAAGACCATCCTCGAGACACCCCGAGGATATGTGCCTCGAGGACTGTAGCTCCGTAATTCAGAGCATGAACTTTTGGTCGGCCTCGTGCTCGGGCATAACAAGTAATGACCTCATCAAATACTATTGCCTTTGAGAAATTCTAGGAGATAAGAAGAAAATTATAATGGAGTCATCGGGGATGACAGTAGACAAGGTTGTAGAAGAGATAATGAGAATCCATAGATCTGTACCGAGCCGACCCAGAATCGATGAAGTTGAAGCAACCAAAACGCTAATCCAACACAAGAAAGGAAAGATCAGTTAGGGGGAAGGCGGGGGTGGGGGTAGGGGTAGAAGAAGATAATTGGGGTGGGGGGTAAGAAGATGAACAGTAGTTTGTGGTTTTTTTTTAACTTAATTCTTTTTTTTTTGTTCATATGAAAACTGTAAAATTACATATTTACCCTTTAAAAATTGATCAATAATTGGTCGGACATTTAATTATTGGTCAACTGATGGTCAAACTAACAATTTTTGTCAATTTGGACTTCGAGTGTGAATTGTTTAAAGATTTGGTACCATGGGTGACATAAATTAAAGGTTTGGACAAAGTCTGAAAAATGTGAAAGATTGGTACCGAGGCTGCAATTTTTCCTATTTCAATTGATAATCGCTATTTGGCCGATGATCTTTATTTAAAATGTAGTAGATGGGTTCTCAACTTATTTGGCCGATGAACTTTATTTAAAATCGCACAGTGTGAGTTCCAAAATGGTACAAATGAATAAAAAACTACAGCACAATACCAGCAGTTTTGAAAGATCGACTACAACCAAGATTTTTTTTTTGGAATAACTAAAAAAACCGGACAAGAGTACACCGATAAGGTTTCTATTCGAAGAACCGTATGAACAAGAGAAAAACATTGTAAAATCGACAACAACAGATAGAAGATAGACAACCAGCAATAATTTTGGTGGAAGAGTCAAAGACAACTCGACTCTGCTAGGGTTTGCTTTCTTTCTTCAAGGAAATGAGGGGAAAAAGTGATACAAACAAACGTACGCAAAAAGATTTGTACAAACAGAACTTGTGCTTCATGAACAGTAAATCCCATATCCAACCCATTACCATTTCCAAACCACTTTGGGAAATCAAGTGTGAAAAGGAGGAACCAAGAATTAACGGTAACCAGCCATCCACTCTTTTAAGGAAGGTAGGATTATTCATGTAGAGTTTAGATGATTACGATAAAATTTGAATATATTTGTAGACATTGATAGTGTGTCAATGTCTCCACTGTCATGTAACTAATAATCTAAACTCTAAATTAATAGCACTGCTCCTTTTTATCCAAATAAATAGTAGTCGTTATTAAATTTATGATGTGATTCAAAATTCAGGTTAAATACAATTGTTGGAAAATTCTAACATAATTGAGGCCACACGTAACATATTAAA
>CAIGRO010100137.1:0-10062 GCA_903798355.1 Fraxinus baroniana | reverse complement strand
TTCTTTATAGTTAAAAAAAATGGTATTATTGTCTTTTAAACAATATTATCTATTTGTAATGGTAGTTTATTTTAAGGGTAATTTTGTCTTATAAAACATGGACGGCTATTGTGGTGAATAAAAAAAAAGGATACAGTTGAAAATGGTAGATTTGAAAGGATAAACTTAAAAGTAACTCAATATTCTCCAGACCGACCACCATCCATGGCTTTGCACAGTATGGAGATCTCATAGCTTTTCAAAAGCTACTTCGTGACAACCATTCTCTTCTTAATGATAGAAATCCTATTGTAAGCTCTCTTTCTCTCTGTGTATATGTTTGTTAATGTGGACACGAGAGGGGGAATTTTCTTTCGATTTGAGGATCTTGATGATTTATCAAACAAGATTTTCTTTTGAATTTCCATTTTTAAGTTTCCTCGGCTCAGGATAGATATAAATTAATTAATGAATCTGGGATTTTGGGTTTGCTTTATTTATGCAACTTCTGATTGCAATTTTGTCTGAAGAAGGAAATTTTTAATCTGCAAGTGACTGCAACTGCAAATATTTGAACTCACGTTCAATTTCTTTCCGTTGGTGAAATNTTTCCTCGGCTCAGGATAGATATAAATTAATTAATGAATCTGGGATTTTGGGTTTGCTTTATTTATGCAACTTCTGATTGCAATTTTGTCTGAAGAAGGAAATCTTTAATCTGCAAGTGACTGCAACTGCAAATATTTGAACTCACGTTCAATTTCTTTCCGTTGGTGAAATTTGAAATTCCCAAGATCTATAAGGCTTGTTCTATTTCGTGTTGGACTTCGTGCTTGTGTTCCTGTAAGATGCAGATAATAGCATGTGATCAGATGCATAATATTTGTGCATTTGAACTATGATGCATTTGGCTGCCAAAGGGCAAGATTTGATATGGTTGCCATCAGTGAGAAATTTAGTATATGATTGTATGGTGATAACAACGAGATGACGTGTCTGTGAAGATCTCTTTTTAGTGAATCATTAATGATCTTTAAGTTGGGCTTGGGATGGGGATTAGGGTGGGTAATTATGCATGAAGAAGAGCTTTAAGTTGGTGGTGAGGGAATGAAGATGGTGTCCTGATGTGAAGTGAATTCTGGGGGATATGTGACAATATGAGAAATGAAGTCATTATGTTGTGGATGTCGACAGTATGCTATGGATTTTCATCTTTCGTTGAATCCTTGTGCTAGTTTAACGAGGTTGGATTAGTGATTCCATTCTGTCTTGACGCTTGCATGTGGAACCTTGACAATAAGAATGCAATTCTTTCTTCGACCTTCAATCTTCATTATTTACACCATGTTTGATCCACATTCTTACAAAAAATTCATTTTTTCAAAACTCAATTTCAACCACAATTCTTCAATAAAATAATATTACACGCAAATTCAAATTTTTTTCTTATTTTTTAACCATATATTTTCCGTCAAATCACTATTTAAAATGTATTATCCACTCAATAATGTGTATCAAACAGGGTCTTAGTTATTCATTGAGCCATTTCTTTGCCTTACCTTTTGTCCATTACTTACAACAGAAATTAAAGCCTTATTCCTAATAAATTTGGTATCGGTTACTTGAAATTGTGACCCCATACTGTTGATTGCTATACCTAGTTGAAGATTCTCAGTAACTACAATGGACCTGTTGGTTTTTGTTTGCCCCATCCGACTTTCAACCTGTTCTACCATAGATGTCCCACTCGTCTAAGTCAAAATGAGCTTACAGTAAGTGTCGCCTCTACTTTTTCTCAGTTGTGCCACTTCTATTTGTTAGTGTATTTTCTCTCGTCTTATCTTGTTCCTTCTACTATGATCTGCATCTATGTTAGCATCCTCAATTCTACTATGTTTATCTCTTGACCATCCCGTCCTTTAAGACCAAAAATCAATAGCAAGTCTAATATCTGTTTTACGAGGCTGCATTTTAATCTTAAAGGAGTCTTCCTATGACACAGAACTTTTGTGGCATTGCAGAACTTTATTTACCCTTGTTTGGTAAAACTCATTTTTTCTCAAACTCATTTTCAATCGCACATTCTTCCGATAAAATAGTTTTGCACGTAAACCCTTAACTTTCCTACTTGTTAATCATATGTTTTCCAAAAAAAATCACTCCTCACAAAATCTATTCTCAAAATATTTATATCAAATAGACTCTTAATTTCATTTTGGCAAGGATAAGGTTTGATATTTTGTGTCCTTTACGTGTATACGAATTTTATTCTCGCGTGAATAATAATTTTGCGCAATGCAATCACAATATTTGAATTTGATATATAGCTTCCTCTTGCTTTAATAGAATTGGGGTTGCATTTATTTCGTTTCTCTTATTGGAAGCTTCTATTTTCATGAAAAGACAACCATGGCAAATGGCATATCATTATTTCCAAAATATATGTTTTTTCTCTCCGTACTATACTTGGACTCACCAAATCACCTACAAAATGCAGTTTTATTTATTCACATAAATGAAGCTTTCAACACAAACTAATTGCTCAATTTGGATTGTAATATCTCCATATTTGCTATGTTGCAGATGGCACAGACACCACTCCATGTTCCTGCTGGTTACAATAATGTTGAGATAATGAAATTCCTTCTTGATTGGCCAGGAGCCGAAAAGGTCGAATTGGAGGCCAAGAACATGGTGTGTAAGTTTCTCCTTTTGTAATATACGCTGCTGTTTTACTCTAGTTCTGAATAAAATGAATCCATTCCTTTGATCTCATTATATAGTTGCATTGTACTAAATTTGGCAGTATGGAGAGACTCCATTGCATATGGCTGCTAAGAACGGGTGTAATGAAGCTATAAAGATGCTTCTAGCTCGTGGTGCTTTTGTTGAAGCCAAAGCAAATGTAAGTCTTTTGCTTCTCATATTTGTTTTTAGTTTCAACATTAATTAAAGTTTGCATGTGACTTTCTTATAAAGGTGTTTCAACTTATTTTATTTGGAAATCTTTCTGGCAGAATGGGATGACTCCTTTGCATCTGGCTGTCTGGCACTCACTTCGATCCGAAGACTACTCAACCGTCAAAACATTGTTAGAATATGATGCTGATGGAAGCACTGAAGACAACGTATAGTTTGTTTTCTTTTAATGTATCATTTGTTTCAATTTACTAATTTTTAACTTCTCCTATGTATACTTTCTTGATTGCTGTTAATTATATATCATACTAATGCAGGAGGGCATGACTCCTCTAAATCATCTCTCTCAAGGCCAAGGAAGCGAGAAATTGCGTGAACTACTCCATAAGAGCAGCGGAAACGTAGAGCTATTGAAGCATGCAGTGAGACGAAAACCAAGATGGATGCGCTTGAAAATGAATTATCAAACATTGTGGGCTTACATTCACTTAAGTTACAACTTCGGAAATGGGCAAAAGGGATGCTCTTAGATGAGAGACGCCGTGCCCTCAGCCTGAAAGTTGGACCCCGAAGACCTCCTCACATGGCCTTTCTTGGAAATCCAGGAACAGGTATCCTGTCCTTGTAGTCTAAATTATTACTAAAACCTTGTAAGTTTTAGTTCAAAGACACTCATGTAGCATATTGTTCTATATGGCTTCGAATTTTGGAAATCGTTAACTTTTCGTGATTTTCTTGTTTTTAGTGAAATTTTCAGCAGTACCCATAGTGAGACAGTTTGGGAGTTCTCTAAATTTTATGGTGTGCTTTCTCATTTTATTTTCTTTTTCCTTTTTATATACAGGTAAGACCATGGTTGCTCGGATCCTCGGAAAATTACTTCACATGGTGGGAATTCTTCCTACAGACAGGGTAACTGAAGTGCAGAGAACAGATTTGGTTGGCGAGTTTGTTGGTCATACAGGGCCAAAGACTAGGAGAAAGGTATGACCTCTTACTTCTGATTTTTGTTTTATTCGTTACTGTTTATATCTTGTGATTATTTATGAGGTGCATCATGTAATGATATTTCAAGTCAAACAACTAGTTTTTCACATATTAACTAGTCCTCCCACGAGCTCCCGAGGCTTGCACCCCGAGGTATACGTAGCATGAGCATTGACAAATATATAGCCTCAATCTTACGCCTTGAGCAGGCAGCTGAGGCTTGCACACCTTGATCTTTCTTTTATTGTTATTTTCTTTACCGGCATCAGCTTTTTAGGTTGGTTTAAACACGATCCAAACCAAAGTCTAGAACTGAAGTGTGAGCCCCCAAGTGAAACTGAAACTCTTTGGCAGTAGACTATCAGTGAGGGAGATTTGCGACACACAACTTACTTTTTGTCTTTCTTCTATATTTTTCATGTCGTTGTCACCATAATTTGTTTTCTTCATGTCAAGGCAACAAAGTTCTTAAATAGTTGATTATTTATTTAGGGTTTGTTTAAGCCCCATTTTGTTGGGGGAACAAGTTTTGTAACAGTGATTTTTTGGAGAATGTACAGTTTAAAAGTCAGAATTTTTTTGAGTTTACATGATAATTATTTTATTTGGAGAAGATATGGTTATAAATGAGTTTGGGAAAAACTTGAGTTTTTATAGAATGGGGTTCAAATAGGGGCTTAATTTGCTTTAGAACTTTAGTTTATGCATTAAAATTTTCATTCTCATTTTTTTACTCATTTTCAACCACACATTCTTCAATAAAATAATATTTTCCATTACATCAATAACTTTTTTTTTCTTTTTCAACCACACATTCTCCATCAATTTACTATTCCAGAATACATTATTTTAAAATAATGTGGCCCAAACACACCCTTATTATGAGATTTATTATTTCCTTTTATGTTAATCCAATTAATGTTTCTTGCTGCAAATTAGACTTATTTTTGTTGAAATGCTTAACATTTTTGAATAGTTTATAGTTTGTTACATGTATAATTTTGCATGTTTATAATTTTTTGAACTATTTATGGTTTGCATTGATGCTTACGCAAGCCTTGCGGAGGCAGAATGCTCCGTAACTTGATTTTTCCTTTTTAACCATTGATTAGCAACTAACCTTTGCTAGATGTTTCCAGATCCAAGAAGGCGAGGGAGGCATTCTATTCGTAGATGAAGCCTACCGTTTGATACCCATGCAGAAGGCTGATGATAAAGACTATGGATTGGAAGCATTAGAAGAGATAATGTCTGTCATGGACAGTGGAAAAATTGTAGTAATTTTTGCAGGTTATAGTGAACCAATGAAGCGTGTAATATCTTCGAATGAAGGTTTCAACAGAAGGGTGACCAAGTTTTTTCATTTTGATGATTTTAGTTCTGAAGACCTTGCCAAGATTCTTCATATTAAAATGTCTAAACAAGATGAGAGTAGCTTGTTATATGGATTTAAGTTGCACCCTTCATGTAGTGTAGATGCTATCGTGGAATTTATAGAACGAGAAACCAGTGAAAAGCAGCGCAAGGAGATGAATGGAGGTTTAGTTGAACCAATGCTCGTAAACGCGAGAGAAAGTTTGGATTTGAGACTCAATTTCGATTGTATAGACTCTGATGATTTACTTACGATAGCATTGGAGGATTTAGAAGCCGGGCTCCAACTGTTGAAACAATGAGTGGCCTTTAAGCTCAATGCAAGGAAGAAAAAAGTGAAAATGAGTAGAAGTAGTAGCAGATTGAGCTCGTCCTTCTGCTGTATTCTTTCTCTATGACTTCAACAGAGTTCACACATGTCAAGATAAAGGGTGCACAGTTGTGGAGTTATTTTTTCAAGTTCTTAATTAATTGATGGCTTTTCAGTTCATTAAATTGTGAACTGAGTTAATATTGATTGCATTTATAATTTTTTTATCCATTAGGTGTGGGAATTAATACATTTTTTATTGTATTTCACGTTCTTTATGAAATGGTATTGCTATTATGCGACTAGCAGAAAGAAAGAGAACAGCAAAGAGGTTGCCACGTGTTTGCTATGTGTTCGGGAATTAATATTCAAGACCGAAAGCATGTTTGGCCGAGCTTAAAAAGTCCACTTATTAAAGAAAATCAGAAGTTTTAAAATGAATAATTTTTCTATTGATAAAAATGGGTATAGAGTAAGTTACTCATTTTGTTGTCGAAGTATCTTCTTTTCATAGAGATAATTGCTTTCAATTATTTTGTCGAACTCAAGATAAAGCATAAGTTAAGCCACACTACAAGCTTAAGTTGTTAGTTTGATTTTATAATGGGTTAAATGTTAACCTACATCAAAGTTTATTTTATTTGACTCGCAATGCAAATTGAGTTAAGCCACGCTTCTAGTGAAGATTGAGATAGACCATATGGTTATAATGATACGAACTACGGTGTATGTCATATAGTTGTGATGTACTTAAATCTTGCAAGCAAAAAGTTTCTTTTATGTAAGTACACAATCAAAGAGGTACTACACTTGTGCAACTTAAGTGTTAAAAGTATGCAGTGTTTCAAATAAATATATGTAATTAAGTGTCAACGTGTTAGGTTGATTTTGAATTTTTGAGTAGTAATTTTTTTTGAAAAATGATTGGTTCAAATGTAGAAAAATGTTAATAATCAACGAGCAAAACTATTTTGTTAGAAAAATGGGTTACTAAAATTGAGTTTGAAAAAAGTAATTTTTTAAAAAAAATCAAAATCAAACACGGCCGAATAAATTTTGACTTTGATATCTGCAAGTCAAAACTTTAAAGAAGTTGACATTGAATCCTAATTTTAACAAGAGAAAGGGAAAAAAAAATAGTTAAACATGAATCCACGAGATAGGGGCTAGTTTGGGAAACATAGTCATCGCTTCGTTTAAAATCCATTTTAAATTTAAGTTTTTATTAAATTAAAAAAATCATTATCCTTTTATCCTTTCTCAAAGGAACATAAGATGTTCTTAATAAATTGGAAAAAAATGATTTTCACCAACTTTAGATATGAAAAAAAAAAAAGAAAAGCAAAAGCAATAAATAAATGGGATAGATTCCGTCTCAATCCGTCCCGCCTTAATAAGGGCAAGGCAATGTGCCAAAATATCTGACCGACAAGAGATGAGAATGCTTGTTCCAATCCTATTCCACTTCGTTACCATCTCTAAATTTTACACACAACTCCTCTTATAGGCATTGAACATCATCTACATTTTCCTTATAATGTAATTTACACCAATTGGACAAAAAGTTATGATTAGGGCAGATACGGTCTGGTTTGGTTCGATTCTTGAACTTGAGTTTTCGAGTATTTAATAAATGGAGCATGTTGACGTTGAAATTTGTATGGACAAATAGTCAAGCCCACTTAATGAAAAGTAAAGTTTTTCTTGATAATAAATGTTTACAATATTTCTCTCTACAACCACAATTACGGTTTTCTCCTTATTATATGAGATTGAAGAAAAATTACAATATTTCTCTTTACAACAATGATGCCTCTTTTTTCTTTAAGGAGATATTTGAAATATGATCAAGTATTGTAAAGAAAAGTTGTAATGTTAATCATTCCCCTTCCTTTTAGCTTCCATCTTCCTTTTATGGTAGAAAATATACATGTACTCTGCACTCCATGTCTTGTCAGCTATAATTCCGAGCTGAAGAAGTACATTTGTTGGTGTGATTAGATTGGCCGAAAAGTTCGGGTTGTCTGGTTATTATAGATTAATCCAGCAGGTGGTCCTCAGTAATTAATGACTTACTTAGGGAAGGGAGCTTACCTGTTTGATTGGTGGATTACGTGGGCGCTGACGTTAGAATTTTACATATGCATTTAGCTTATTGGATATCTACATATCTCATCAATGATCTTCAATCCTTATGTTTCCTTTAATCTCGATAAACTACACAAATTTCTTGTGCAAGCAAAACAATAGTCGATACGACCTTAATAATTGATCTCGGATGTCAACCACCGACCCGACCTCACCTTAGGCCCACTCATCTCTTATAATAATCCAAACTTATCCGACTTCGGAGGTCGGACATCAACAGTTATCCCCAGGTCAGTGCTGACCTAGTGGAGAGATTGACCTTAATAAGCACAATTTCCTATACTTGTAATCATCTTCAATAAATGTTTAGGGGTATGTGTCACTTTGTATTTTGTACGTGAGCTGTAAAGCACAAGGGGTTACTTCTCCTAGGAGTCTTGAATGAAACGGTTTTAATTGGATCTAACAGTTTATTCATTTTTCTACTCTTTTATTTGGACGGTCCAGATTATGTCCTTTAACATTCCTTTCTTTAAATGACTGCGCCCCTTTTCATTTCTCACTTTTGCATATCAAATTTCCAAATTTTGCTCTTTAGAAAAATTTCTTCTCGTTTATTTTTTTGAGTGAGGTCGACTTCGTTCAAGTATTCCCTTTCACCAAGAATACCTTTCATTTTCTCTACACTTGATCTATATTTTTTTTTCTAGATTTTTATATGAGTTTAGATGAATTTCAAGTACAGTCATGGGTAATCAACATGAAGAAACTGTATCCTCTTCATCCACTCCATCTTTTAGTCCATCTTCTGCTAGCTCAAACTGTTTAGAAGTGTTAACTCCCGTTCCTATAACTTATGTTTATCCACAACCATCAAATTCTCCCAATAGTATGGAACAACGACGAAAGATGAGAGAAGCTAGGTCACATGGAGTAACAAAAATGGGAATCAGGAATGAGGAGCAGATTCCTATAAGTCAGTGATTACGGGGGATGCATTAGCTAATATAAGGGCTAAATATAGCATACCTAGTACTGTAGAACTAGTAATTTCGTCCTCTTCTCCATCAGGGTGTGTAGCTCACAACTCGGCCATCCTTCAAGCTGGGTTGAGACTTTCCTTCCCAAAGGTTATACGACAATTCTTCTCTTCTTGGGGAATAGCCCCTACTCAACTTTGTTCAAATGGATGGAGAACCCTGATTGAGACCTTAATTCTGTGGAAGCAATTAGGTCACCCCGAGCTACACGTATCCCAGTTCAACTCCCTTTTTACTTTTAAGGAGGATGGGAAGAACACAGAATGGTGGTATACTAGTGTTAGGCCTAGGACGGGGGGACCCGTTAGTTTTAAACACTCCACCCTCAATTAAACGATGGAAGAAGGAGTTTTTCTTTGTTTTGGGGGACTGGCAATTCCATCCTTTCGAGGTGGATAGAGAGGACATAGTCCCTACTCTTTATCACCCTTTCTGTAAGTAATAACTACCTTTGTTTCTAGTTTAGGTCTTTCATATTAAAATTGTTTTCCTAACCTTTTTTTCCCCTTTTTGCAGTTCACAGACCTTACCTTCTGAGCTGCTATCCAAGTATAAACAGATGCCATCCGAGCTCTACCCAATAGGCAGAGGTCTTGCAAGTTTGTATTTCGGATGTGAACTTGTTCCAGACGGGCTTACTTCGGACACTGCTGTCGACCTTGACGTCTAGCCAACCTGCTATCTCTACTCCCACTTCTTCTCATAAGTCAATTCTATACTGAATTTTTATTAATTTTTTTTTTACTTAGAGCTTTGGAACTAACACCTTTATCAATTTTTGTCCAAGGTCAAAATACATATATGCTAAATTTTCAAGCAGCAAAGGCTGCTAAGGCAAAAAGGAAAGAAGTCCCCGCTGAGGTGCCGAGGAGGTCGAACCCAAGGTTGAGACTGAGCAACCTCTTATAAAGCGCTGTCGTTCTGAAGAACCGACAACTACCCCTACTCCTGCAGCATCTTCCAGCTCTTCTCCTCCTATTCCTCTGGCAATTCCCACTGCTGCAACAGCCTCTTCTTCGAGGTCCCAAGAGAAATGCCCTGATTTGTAGAGGCTAAACGTGGAGGGTTTGGTGGAGCGCCGACCTGAAATTAATTTGGACTTCCCCCGAGCTCCCTCTCCGGCAAGGGAATCAATTGATGTATTGCTTTTCCCTTTGAGGGAATTTGCCACCCTCATGACTCAGAACTGGAATGATCGAGAGCAACAGTTCTTAACTGAGATTCCCATTGGCAAAAATATCATCTAAGCTCAGCTATACACCACGGGGCAATCATTCACATGATATAACGCCCCAAATTTCATTTAAATCAAGGCGATACTAAAGTCGAAATATTCTGCAATTCAATAAACGCCAAATTGCGCAA
>CAIGRO010100133.1:0-19099 GCA_903798355.1 Fraxinus baroniana | reverse complement strand
ACGATTTCTAAATTGCGGTTTCGATTCGATTTTTCGGTTTGACGGTTTTTGCTTACAGCCCTATTCACAATCACCACTTTGGTGACCAAAATTTCCGCATCTCAGACATTTCACATTCCGTATCTCGACTCCAAATGGTTTCACCCTAGCAGGAGTACCAGTTTCTAACAAAAAAAAAATGAGAGAGAGAGAGAGAAGGCTCACATTTTACTTGAATGGATCCTTAGAAACATAAGAACAAGGAAAAAGGAAGGGTCCACGCTGCCTACAGACGTTAAGCATATTATCCACTGCTCTCTAAGAAAGTACAAGATAAATGTACTCTATAAGAATGTGTAGAAAGAGGTCAAATTAAGCCCCCCTATTTGTCTCCCTTTAAAACCAATCTCTTTAATTCTCACACTCATTTTCAACTACAAATTTATACAATAAAAATTTTTGCAGGATAAACTCAAAACTTTTCCCTACTTTTTAACCACGTATTCTCCAAAACAATCACTATTCAAAACTCCATTTTTTCAAAATGGACTAACTTATATAGTATATACTAAAAACTACATAATGAGACGGTACTTTTATTTATTCAACTGAGCTTTCCAGGCAAAAAGTAGTAGATAATTTACTGCATAGTATGCAATTACAATGTGAGATAAGTGGGGCTAGATAAAAGGGGAATCCTACTCAGAAGCTTGGGTGGCATATCTATGGAATAAAATTTATATGCTGCGTATTAAGACATGAAACAATGAACAAGAAACTTATTGCATGAGTGCTTCGTTAATACAGTAAGCCAGGATAGGATATTTGGACTATGATAATGATTTTCATGGAGAAACCTTTTATATTTTGAAGCTTCAATTATTGAATGTGATGGATTTTCCCACAAATTCTGGAATAGCAAAGCACCACTAGTACAGCCGAACAGCCATTCTGCTTGTTTTAATACAATTATAGAGCCCACTGGTGACCTCTGTTCATAAGAAGACAGACTAAACGACCAATTATAGAAAAGCAAACCTTCATTCTTTTAATGTTTCCAGGCATCTGAAATTATGGAAATAGGGCTGCAGCTAACCTATCTTATCAAAGCTTCTCAGTTCTTAATATGTGCACTAGTTCAGCAACAACAGTCTTAGTTACAATCATTAATGATGTTGTAAACAGTAATCACTGTCACAAAATGAAATCAAATGTCATGTTTTTAATTCAGACATATGAAAAGATAAGTTCTCCTCAGATGTGATGAAATTAAAAATTATCATGGAGCAGTTTGCCGGGATTATGGTAAACAACAGATGCACCACACACCTTGGGCCATTTTTAAGGACTTCAAATTGTTCTTCTGTTGGTAAAGCGCGACCAAATACATCTTTAGGCCTTGGTTTCTTTTTCTCCTGAGCAGAGGGCATAGATTCTGTCATCCTAGCAAACCAGCACCATTATCATTAATTTTATTTGTGAAATGGCTTATTAAAAAAATACATTTGACAGAATAGTGATCTATCTATCTCAAAATGAGGTGTAAAATTAATTAACCAGCGTTTCATGAAAAAACCATTACATCGATGATGAGGCTCCAACAAGAGATGGCTCCTCGGAGACTCTGATACATTGCTCCTGCTCCAGCACCTTTTTTTCTCTCTTCCATCATCTCTGCAGCTTTTGCACTCTCCGCATTGTAACCGGGAGGGAGGTTTTACGTACATAAAGCTTACAGCTTTCATCATCTCCAACTGCACATTCACAAGTTAATCACAATCCAATAAAATTTGTAATCATCTCTCTCTCACACGCGCGCGCGCACACACAAGGATCCAATAGAGCAATGCTAAATACCATTGTCGCCTCGTACAAGCCAATAAAAAAATATAATAAATCTCATTCGACTGGCATGTGTGTTAGATAGATTGTAAATGACACCCCAAGCTTTTACCCTAGCAAAGTATGACATTAAATCTTGAACGAGCCACGTTGAACATTGTTTCAACTTTCAAACATACCTGCAGCATTATTAATTTCTGTATTCAGGTTATATATAGATTTGCCCATGCTTGTGCTGTTTTCTCCTTTTATTTGAAGTCTTTAATATGCCTTTAATATCTCATTTCCCACATCCATATTTATATATAATGAAATACCTTTTCTTTCTCTTTCTTGGAGATAAGCGCAGTCTGCCGAAAAAATTCCTGCTCCTGAGCATACTGTTAAAAAAAACAAACAAACCAAAAAACAAAATGAATGAGAAACCATTACATTTTGATACTACAAACAAAATTTTGTTATTTGATGAAAAAGATAGCAGAGACCCACAGAGCCGCACCAAAACTACAGGTGAAAAAGAATAAAAAATTTAAAATTAAGACACAAAATGGCAACTTTAATGAAGACTCTAACCCAATACAAATTCAGAATGTCAATGACAAAACAAAGGATTGAATTTCTAGCTGAATTGACATACAATAGTTTTTAAAACAGTTACAGCTTGCCTCGGCCGCAATTTAAGAGGAAATTTTGCTCGAAAAGCTCATTTTCGAGCTTGCAACCATAATCTTGGAGTACGGAATGGGGAACAAGCATTCCTCTACGAGAGGAAACATTTCAAATTCTTGCTGCATTCCCCCGAGTACACGCATTAGTAGTGATGTACTAGCTTGCGGCAGACAAAATTGAATAGAATATAATATTAAGCTCATTTTAGTGAATAGAACCCGGGTTTTTAAGAAGAAGACAAGAAAGATTCAGTTTAAAGTCCATAGAAACTATCCTGATAACACCACGCACTGAATTATTGTACATGATGGGAAAAAACTATACATATGAGGTTTGCTAAATGGGTTGTACCTCGCGGGCGACCTCCTCCGTGCGGCGCTGTTACTGGGCGTGGTTTTGTTCGGCGATCCACTTGCGTCGCTGATTGGGATATGAAAGAGGGTGCCATGGTTTCTGGTGTGACCATGCTGTACCTGCCTTGGTCTTGTAATCAACCTCTCCTTCTTTATCTGAAAACCTTTTGCTCAATTTGATTCCTCCCCCTTCATCGTCTTCCATTATCGGACTACTGTGATTGGATTCAACTGTGTCCCAACTCCCAAATCCCAAATTTCTTCCTCCGGTAGGGAGCCTGGAAATTTGGGTCCGCTGTGTGGGTTTGATTTGGGCCGATTTAGTCAAAGGTCATAAATGGGAAGATTACTGAGATTTAGTTTTACTAGAAATTTAAGAGATTATATTTAAAATTTTAAATCTTAGATATTTTTTTAATTTTACTTGTAAATAAATAAATTAAATATATTAAGGTCACAATTTCATATAATTTGGTCATAAAATTTATATAATTGGTCACAAATTACAATTTTTATTTGTCACAAATTATTTTACGGTCACAATTCAAAAATTTTACAGGTCAAAATTTGTTCATCGATCACAAATCAAAAATTGAAACTGTGGCTTATTTTACAGTCACAAATCAAAATTTTTATAAGTCATAATTTACTTTTTTAGTCATGAATAAAAAAAAATTATAGATCACAATTTATCGATAAGTCACAAATCATTGAAATTTAAGGTAACAAATTAACAATAAGTCACAACAAATCAAAAATTGAAACGTCACAACTTATTTTACACTCACAAATCAGAAATTTTGTAGGCACAAATTATTTTGAGGTCAAAAATTAAAAATTTTAGAAATCACAATTTACTTCATTGGTCGCGGATCAAAAAAATTATAGATCACAGTTTAGCGATATGTCACATATTTTTAAATTTCTTGGTTATTGAAATTTAAGGTCACAAATTAATAACAAGTCACAATGAACCAATAGTCGGTCACATACATCAAACACCCCACCCTCATCCCGATTCTCCACCAATACTTGGTCATAAATCAACCAAATAATTGGTCACAACAACTAATTACTCACATACACTAGTGGCCACGTACCACCGCCACAAACACTACCACTATCACGTGCAACCATCCTCACGCCGCCACACACCACCACCACCACCACCAACCAACAAAAATGCCCCACCCCCACCAACAGACGCACCACCATCACGCCACAAACGCACAACCACTATTTTACAACCCCCCAACTACTACCTACACCAAGCAACTTGCACCACTAAACAACCTGCACACAATCACCACACACCACGATCGCACCCAAACCAACCATCGAGCACAGTACCACGCCCCACCACAACCGCACTTTCCACGCATAGCTCCATTGAACTACCACTGCACAACACTGCATCAAAAATTTAAAAAAAAAAAAAGAATGGCAGCTCCGACGGCTGCCATGTGCGAAGGAGATGAAGCAACACTCTTCGCTGCACAGCAAAGCTCGGAATGAAGCAGCGCTCGCTGTTGAACATGAGAAGGAGATGAAGCGACGCTCGTCACTGCACGAGGAGAGTGGCGAAAGAGAGAGGGTAGAGGGGAAGAACCACTGTGGTCTTCGACGACGACGGCGAAACTCACAGAAAGAGGGAGACACGAGACAGAGGAGGGGAGAAGAGGGAGAGTGGCGAGAGGGAGGGAGGAGGGGAAGAAGAGAGAGATTTAGGTTTTGAAATGGTAGTGGGGATAAATTGAATGAGGTAGAAATAATTTAGGGTTTGAAATTGAGCAAAACATCTGAGATTAGAAATAGAAAACTACACCTCTAATTTATGAAATGTGATTTCTAAATTGCTGAGTTCGTGTAATTTCCTCATATTAAAATGGGCTTAGTCAAGCCCTCATTTTCACTTAAAATTCTTAAGGGTTAATCCTTTTATACATAATGGATTACACACTCTCACATAATGTGTGGGGCCCCATTTATTTAAAATATTAGACAATGTGGTCTCCATCCCCATTGTGAGTGGTAGGTAAAAAAATTCGATACATGTAGCGCGATCCAATTTTCAACAATTGCATATTTTTTCGAATAACTTTCGGATGTTAAAAGATAAAGATGCCCAAGACTATGTTATACATTTGTAAAATATTAGTTTGTTTAAAAGACAATATTATCATTTTAGTTTACAAGTAAAATCCAAACATTTCCTACTTAAAATTTCAAAATTAACTAACTTTTTTATCTATGTATTTCAACATAGATAAAAACTCTCATTTTTCATCTTTCAAAATCAAAATCTCATAAATTCATCAAACGTTAAATAAGAAAAATATTTTTTTAAATACACTAATTCGAATCGATAAGTATATATTTACATATATTTAATATCGTTTTTTTTAAATTAATATATATTTTTAATTGATAAATCTTAAACTTTTTTATCGGATTTATAATTTTTTTAAGCATAAATGAGAAAAAAAAATATCTACATGTATATTCTTTCAAACGAGATTCATGACAATGTACAAAGGGGATTGGACCAACTACTAACAGTCGGCTCAGCACCCTTGGTCGACTGATAATGGTCGGCTCCGACTATTTTTTTAATCAAAAACTCTGTTGTCCAGTGGTTATGCCGATTTTTTGATTATTTTTTTTAATTAAGATTTATATTTTGTTATAAGGTTGTAATCCCGATTTGTTACTTTAGTGATTTTGAATCGAATGAAAAAGATCGATAGGTATAGAAATTAACAAGTGATATATGTGGTGATATTCATAACATCGAGTACATTATTTGTCGAAATGTACCATGATTTACAAAACAGACTGAAAGTCGATCCCTTTCAATACGATATGGAATTGAGATTTCTATTCAACGAGTATTCATCAATTTCGATTCCACCTGTGAAAGCCACTTCTAATGCTGAGGTGAATTATTTATTTAAATTAAACAAAATGCACACGGCTCATCTTCACTTGACCATTATTAAGGAAAAATTGCACTACTATTCTCCAACATATTGTTCTTGTAGCAAGTCAGTCTCTAAATTTTAAAATATAGTAAGTTCATGTAAATTAGTCCAAAAAATTGCCAACACTAATTTGGCCCATGTTTGAGCTCCATCCATGAAAAAATTTATTTTTTCACACACTCATTTTCAACCATACATTTCTCGATAAAATAATTTTACACATAAATTTAAAATTTTTCCTATATTTTAGCCACACATGTTTCACAAAACTCACTATTACAAATCAATTATTCAAAAAAGAAAAAAAAATGAAGCTCAAACAAACTCTTAGTGCATAATAAAAAAAGATCGTTGCTAATAACCATTTGCTAAGACACATCAATATTCCAACGGTGGGTTACAATCATCCTCCATTCCGCTTGGTTGAGCATTCTTCGCATAGCGGAGTGTCGAGACGGGTCCATTTCTATTTGAAAAAAAGAAATAAAAAGTAAAATAAATCCAAACGATAAAAGGTTGGTCTTGTTGGATGTGCATATCTTCAACACAATGCCAAGCTTTTTTTTGACAAGATTTCGCAGTAAGTTGACTTTTTATTGGTAGGTCCTCAAACCCTAGTTTGGGGAAGAAGAGTTGTTTCACAAACAGTATAAAACACGATCTTGGGGTTGGGGCTACGGCCTACGGACATAATTTTTAAATTTTTATTTTTTATTAGAGACGGGTCAACATTTGTATTGTAAGTGGTCAATTGGTCAATATTTTTATTTTGTGTGTGCAATTGGTCAATATTTTTTCAACAGGTCAAAAGTTTTGTTTCTTATGTGGATCAACCCTTTTAACAAGCAAAATTATTATTTTAATCCCTTAATAAACTTACCCACTCAAGAAGCATCCCATTTGATCTCATTCCACTTCCACCCTTCACCTCATGTCGACAAAGGAAAATATCTCTTCATTTTTATATTTCTTTACACTATAAAATTAACAAATAATTAAAATTAATTAATGCGTCGACCGTGGTGCTGGCTTTAGTATTTTTTCGAAAATCACGTGTCGATATAGCCAAAACGTGTTCATATCCATGCATCATAGATCATTTGGATAGAATTTACAGGTAAAATTGGCTCATAAAGAGAAGGTGCACAATTGGATATGAATCCACAAACTAAATATTAGCTTAGTGATGATGAATACGATTAAGGGCATTACATTTCTCCTCCGTTTTCAGGAACTAATGTAGCATGGCAATAAATCGTAATATGCACAAAATGTGCTTTTATGGCATTCCTAGCTTTCTGCACTATCTTTGATACCTTCCTATACGTTTATTTACAATTAGGACATACTGTGTACAGGTTATAAACAATGAAACATTTATAACCTCAGAGTAGTCCGACTTATGAATGCCGAAAAATGATTTCCTTGTTGAGTATTTACTAGTTTGAAAACCTTATACATGAAATGTTCGAGACTTGCTTCTAGATGACATTTCTATGTAGGTTCATTGCTTACACCTTGTTTTGTCAATGAAACACCAATTGTTACTAGCCAAATTGGGAAAAGAAGCCCATTGAGCTTGGGTCTTGTTGTAACATTGATGTCATATCCCTACCAAAAGGTCGGCTCTCGCATTACCAATCTTGTAAATCTAAGTTCAGCATCAGTTCATATTAAGCCTTGTTCTGTGTCGTCAAAGATGAGGTGTTATTGTTAATGAACATGTCTTATATTTGATGAAGTATCAAGATCCGAGTCAGCAGTTGTAGTGATGTGGATGCTTTAGCAACATATCTAATCTAGAAGTTATTCCATATTCACGTTTGAGACTTGAGCTTAAATGACAGTGGAATTTTCAGAGATGGTAGTGGGAATCATTGACAGTTTCTTTGGTGGAGAGCTTTTGGATTGTTTGATTGAATTAGAAAGTTGGTGGGTTTAGTAAAGTTTTTGACCAAAACAATGAGTCGAAGAGATAATAACAAGTTTAAAATGATTGGCAGTCAAAGTATTTTGTTAATTTACCATCATTGCTCCCTGATAAAAAAAGGATTATTTTTGTGTAAATGCTGTTAACTTTAATGCGGGAACTCAAATATTTGGAGTTATATTATTTTTTTCATTTTCATTCTTTTGCTCATTTTCAACCACATATTTTTTAATAAAATAATATTTTCCATCACATCAATAATTTTTCTTTCTTTTTCAACTAAATATTTCCCATCACATCAAACAAAAAAAATGCATTTTGGACTCAAAATGTACACCAAACAGGGGCTAAAAAACAGTATAACAGATCAAAATTGACTCCGACCTAGAAGAAGAAAGTGAAGAGTGGCGTTGGATAGGCGTATAAAAAGTGATAGCTAAGAGAGGAGAAGCTATTTTTCTTTTTGAAAACATCTTTTGAATTAGTAGGGATTTAATTTGATTAACTCGATTTTTTTTTAATAAAAGAAAAGATTTATTTGTTATATGTATGTCATAAGGAACAGTGCCTGGGGACAAGAAGTCCTTGACTGCCTAAAGTACAAACAATTATCCATTTCCTAATCTGAATATGTGGATTGATTGAAACTCGTGTTATTAGTTATTAGAACCAGAGATCTAAATAATGGGGTTTGAGTTTTATGGACTCCAAATCTAGGGATTGACATCTGCGAATTTGAAACCTTTCCCAAATAGAAGTAATTCAACTCGGGACAAAGTGAAACTTCAACACATATAAATTTTATGCAATATTGAAAAAATTGCCAATGCATGTTAATTGTTAATCTTATATGTAAGAGTTCTGATTGTTCCTTTTTCTGGTTGTGTGTTTATTTTTTGTGGGGGTAGGGACTCTGTGAGCTGTAATTTGTTCTATGAATCTTAGGGTTAAGTTTTTTTTTTTTTTTGTTTGAGTTCTATTAGCATAGTTAGATTTCTCCAGAATAGCATTTAACTCTTGAGATATGGCCATTTAACTTCTTGTGCTCAGTTTTTGGCAGTTTGCAGCAATGTATATGCTTTTCCAAATCAGCGACCTCTAATTTAGTTGTTGCCTTGTTAGTTTGTGGTCTAGGTCCCATTGTAAAAGGATACAGCCAACTGAAGCAGCCATTTCTCTACCCTCAGTGGGGTACCACAACAACCAGTAAGATGAAAAGGACATTATTTTTCGTACACTTATCTTTTTCTGTTATTTCATAAGGAGAGTGAGTGGTGGACACTGCACTATACGGAAGTAGAAAATGACATGGACTTTGGATATCATTTCTTGTTTCTACTCGTGGACTTCCACTCACCGTTGTACATGCCTTGTGGGGCATGTTCTCTAGTTGATTAACTTCAGTTGGAGAAATTCTGCTCATATCTGTAGATAATTTAGTCTTTTGAAACCATGATTTTAGGATTGTATTCTTTTCTGACACAGTTTGCCATAATTTTCTTGCCTGTTTTCCACTTTCCTTAAATCCTTATTTCTCATTCTCTGGTTATCCCGTAACCTTATTTCCCTTTAACATTTATGAATCGTAGGGATTAGGATGACACAATCTGTCTGCAGATGTTCATAGTATGTTTCCAGGAGACCCCACATCTCTTAGTCATTGATTGGAATATTCGAGCTTTCTATGCCTCTCAAAGAAAGACAATGCCAAGGGTATGGAAAAACCAAAGGAATAAAGAAAAGAAAAGAAATAGGATAATGGTCATGAAATTTTTTTATTTAATCTAAAATATGAAGTGACTACTTTGTTCAGAACAGTAGAACACCATCATGTGTGCTCCCTAATTTTCTCAATTTTCTTAAGAATTATCTCTTTTTGCGGTCAATGCCTTTGCAGGAGTCACTAATTTAAAGCTGTTTTGTCGATTCTAATGCCCCATGTGGATCCTGTATCCTGTTTGCATAATGCTATTGTGCTTTGAGGTTTTTCGTTTTCTCATTTCCTTTATCTAGTTGTCAACAGATATGACTGATTCAAACTGCTTTATTTTCATAACATGCTTATCTCTGTTAAAGACATTCTAAGTCATGTTCCAAAAGTATTTAAATGTTTACGGAGTTAATTATGTAAACCACTGCCAGACATGTACTACATTAAATTTTTAGGGGTACAGGATCAAAACCTGGCAATGTCGTTTTTCTTAATAAAACATTATTCCTCAGTTGAAGAAATAGAGAACTATTTGTACTTCTGTGGTGAAAGTCTCCTGCTAAGCACCCTTCATCGCACCCGATGTAAAGCTAGATATGCCATAAATCGATAGCCCACCAACATCAGTGCCATGACGGCCACATCCGTCCACAGATTGCTTATACCTACTGCTTTGACGGCGGGATAATCTATGACCCTGCAATGGGCTCCTGTTGCACACTCATAATAGTCGTCCTCACTGTACTGAACCCCAAGAAGAAGCTTGTAACAGTAGTAGCTGTAGCTCAGGTACTTTAGCCAAACTATGAAAGGGGGAATCTGTCTAATATAGTATCCTCCTGCAATTAGGAACACCAGAGTTGTAACTGAAGCTAAAGTGGCGGCTTGTTTAACGTCCATGAGTAAGGCACCAAATGCAAGGCCGAGACTTTGTGCAACTAGGACACTGTAGAGAACAATGAGAAGGGAGAAGATAAAGGTGCCAGGGTCAGGTTTGAGGCCTCCCATCCAATAAAGAATGAATGTAAATGCTGTCGGAAGTGCGAGCTCCAGAGGCAGATCTCCCACTGTTCTGGCTAGGAAGTAGGAGGAGAGCCGGTACATTCCAGATGACCGTTCCTTGATGAGCATGGTTCTTTCTTGAGGAAAAGTGAAAACAGCATTGTAGAGTGGGTAGAAACCCCAAAACACGGAGAAGAAAAACAGCATGGCAATCTGCATATAGGTAGTAACTCTTTGTTAGAATTAGCAGTTTTTTTTTTAGGTCGTGTAGGTTAAGTGTTAAATAGACATTCCTTGCAAGAGATTATTTGGAATGCCGTAGAATCTAAATGCAGTATCACATCATATGTGAGAGCATTATTTGCTCTGATGTAGAATCAAATGTATGCAATGGATGGATATGGCAAATGCTTACACGATCGTCAATGTGAGATGTTGGAGTGTGCCACCACAGAAGCCCGGCAAGTATCGCCACACTCAGGACTTGGAAGATTCGTAACCTGTTAAAGGAATCAAACCTTCGCTCTCGCAGTCCTCTTAGAAGAAGCACCTTAAATTGATGCCACCAAGTAGTGCACCATTGCTCTGGCATAATATCACTTCCTATGTTATTTGAAAATCATGAGAAACTTTATCAATAGGCAGTTGGTAGAAGAGAAGTGGAAGATATTGAAGCCTTTAAAACAGATTCTTGCTAACACAAAATGGAGAAAAAATATGAAAATTTCCCTGGATATGAGGCAGAAAATAGAAGACTTACTTGTGGAGGTTTCCTTTATGTAGTTGTAGCTAGTTGCATCTGAACTGCATAGCTCAGTTTTTAAGCTTGTTGAAATGTTCTTGTCATAAGCAGAGATGAGAAATTCTCTCACCGATTTTGGATCTTGTTGTGTTTTGTCACCACTCTCGGTTGCGTGCTGGAAATCAGGTCCAATTCCTGAAAAAATGCAATAAATGCTTCATCGAAGTTACCGATATTTTTTCTTCTCTTAGATATATTTCAATTTGCCCTGGGAATATAATTTGGAGAGCATTTTTTGTTAGTAAAGGGAATTGAATTCCTTTATTAGAATGGAATTAGTGCAGGAGATGATCCTGGTATTATGGAACTGAAGATGGGACGTCAATCTTAGGGTGGGAACTCATTTTGCTGAGTTCCATTAAAGGTGTAATCAGAACCATAAAATTCAGAAAGATGCAAGAATAAATGTCGAGGCCCTTTCTTCAAAGTTGTTAAAATTAAGCACATATTATGTACTTGCTGCATAAAACGGAATTTTCTTATTACCATTAGCAAGATCGAGAAGGATATCTGCAGGATTGTCGATGACGGAAGTTGAATACCCTATTGAAGAGAAGTACTCCAAGGCTGTCGCAGTAGGACCACAGTAGATTGGGCAACCCTCTGAGAGCAAGACTACCTTGTCAAACATATGGTAGAGTCGGGTAGAAGGTTGATGGATGGTGGTGATGACAGTTCGACCACCACTAGCTAGCCGTTTGACTGTGTTCAAGATCCGCTGAGCCGTGGTTGAGTCAAGACCTGATGTAGGCTCATCTAGCAATAATAAACTTGGGTTTATTAACATTTCTTGACCTATGCTTACCCTCTTTTTCTCCCCACCTGATATTCCTCTGAATAACGGCCCTCCTATCATGCTGTTCTTGCACCTAGTTAACCCCAGCTCTACTATAACATTCTCTACATGTCGTACTTTCTCTTCTCTAGTCAGGGTTTTAGGTAGCCTTAGAAGTGCAGTAAATAGAAGTGTTTCAAACACAGTGAGATGTGCATATAGAACGTCGTCCTGTGCAACAAATCCTGTCCGACGTTTGATGGAACCTGAAAAAGGCTGGCCATTGTATGCGATCTTTCCTGATAACCTGCCAGAGAGTCGGCCTCCAAGGGCTGTAAGGAGGGTGGTTTTACCACTGCCTGATGGGCCTAACATCGCCAGAATCTCTCCTGGACATACCATGCCTGTCACCCCATTTAGTATTGTTCTCTCTTTAGTGCTCAATGTTCCTCCACAAGTTCCTTTTCTTTCATAATTTACTTTGTAGACTATCTCTTCAAACTGAAAAGGTAATAAGAAAAGTTGATCAGGAAATGCATTTAGATGATTTACTTATTAAATGTAAATATCAACCGAAGTCCTTTGAAATAAAAAAGGCCTAATAATCTCATCTTATAATTTTGAACCATTATTGCAAGTAAAACCTATTTTTGACCTTTCACTTGAAACTAGTAGCCTGTGCATCTTTGTGCATGTGTGCACTGGGCTCTGTTTCTGCACAGGTGACTGCACCTGCCCTGCCTCTATGTATGCGTGAAAGAGTTTTGCACATGCATATCGGTGCAGGCATGTGTAGGAGGGAGAGAGAGAGAGAGAGAGAGAGAGAGACCTTTAAAATTATGGGGTATAAAGTCTGTTGGAGAAATGACTGTGAATTGGTCTGTGGAGGGTAAGCCAGATAAGCTGTATCGCAGGCCGGAGGCCTATTTGGCTGACCCGTCATCATTAATTGACACTGTTTTCTGGTTGTAGCACTACAAACAGAAGGGCATGACCAAATTTGGCTGATGCTAAAACAGTTTTTTCTCTAACTAATAGTATGCTGGTAGTTTCTGGAGAGAAGGTAGACGTTAGAGAGTTGCTTTTAAATTGGGTTCACGAAGTGAAATGAACTACAATATATAAGCATATTCACAGAAACAAGGATCTCTCGCGTATCAAATGTCAGTGATATAGGCCTAGCCTCTCTGGTGGGATCCCACCTTTTTCTCTTAAAATAATTTTCCACTGGTTTTGATCAAATATTTATGTTACCTTTGGAATATATCTCCCTTTTATCATATTGGCATCTCTCTCTCTCATCATTCAATTCTTTGTTCTCTTAACAATTTTTTAATTACGTCCTCATTATGACGAAGACCAGTTGGATTATCATGCAGCTCAAATCTAATAAGTGGGAAATGAGAACCAGCCATGCTTTTTTCTCTCGAGAACAAATAAAGAAAAATCGTTGAAGGCAAGATTTAAATGAATATATAAGACCCCTTTTAAACAATTTAAGCTTTTAGACGATATTGGTTAACACTAATGACTATGAAACAAGTTGGAGTACACAGGAAAAACCTATAGGGTAAAATCCTAGGATTTAAACAGAAGAATATTTATTGGGCTTTGTTTTCAATAATTTGTTAGGTATATGAAATTAAAATATTTGATACTCATATGAACATGAAGAAGTCTATTTTACTTCTCTGTAGACAATGATAGTGCTTCCCACCTTTCACTTTAATCATCTTGATTAGTTTTGATTTGTTTATGGTTTTCTGCAAATGGATTCTTACATTATGTGTATGTCAATTCTTGTGCCTGCAGCACTGGTTTTTTTTTTTTTTAGTTTCTTTAGTGCTATTTTTTATTTTCTTCTCACTTTTCAGGAACTAAATGAAATTTTATTTGAGGTCTTATAGTGAATGTGGAAATTTGAATTCAGCTAAAAACATCATTATAAGAATCATACTCGTTTGATTATTTAATAATACTTTCTTAGGTGGCTTGTTGGAAGGTCATTTTGAATCTACGGAAAGTAGCACCGAAAGTCTCCAACCTTACATAGATGAGCACTTCGGTCCCAAACTAATTTTTCTTGGCATTGTTTCCCCAACCTTCAAGTTTTGTAGCCATTGAGTCCCCACAGATGGATTCCATCCAAAAAAGATTGAGACCCAAGTATTCATCTATTTAAAATTTTACCTACAGGTATGCATTCAACTGCAATTTATAAACTTTCTTCCTCTTTGCCTTTATCCAGTTAAATTAGATACTTAGAGGTAACTTTGAAAACCTTGGACATCGAAGATGGATTTTTCTATACACCAACCACCACAAACTAAGTTCTTAATAAATTTAGAGGTGATTACAAAAATTTTTCCCCCGACATTCCTTTGATTAATTGTTATATATACGGGAAAAGTCCATCGAAATTAATCACATTTTAGTTAGATAATAGAAATTTATTTCTCTGGTGGGAAAATTTATGCTCTCTCCTAGAAATTAAGGGTGTGTTTGATGGATATTATTGATGAAAGAATATATTTTAAATAGTGATATGATGTGAAATATATGATGTAATCAAAAATATTAATTGATTGAAGAATATGTGGTTGAAAATAAATTTTGAAGGAATGTGAGTTAAACGGGCGCTAAACAATAACCTATTGAAAAGCAGAAGGCATTGGCTTCTGACAGAAAACTGAGACTAAATTTACTGAACAAGATCACGTTAATGAAAAGTAAAACTAGTGGTTCTTTTCCTCGTAAAGGCAATTGATGCTTATATTCCTTTTAAAAATATTCTGCTAATTATTCTACTGTTTTTGTCAACATTCGTATCCACGAAAATCTCACACGTGAACACGCACAGCTACGATTTATTGGGTGGGATTATTTTCTCTGGTAATGCTAATATTCCTTGGAAAGGTTGAGAAATGGAGATGAAGTTAGATGCTAATCAAAGCCCTGCCCTTAATACTCTCTCTCTGTCTCTCCACAGAACAGTTTTAGACTGGATGAGAAAGAGAAATGATTAAAGGAAGAACCCATCAATCGGATTCCAATTTCTGCCCATAGAAATGTTGTTTTTACACAGCACTACACTGTATTGTAGAATGAAGATATTTGGTCATGCAAGTGGAGCCACTCTTTTCTGGGTTCCAGTCTGTCTTTTATGAATATTTGACACTGGATGCGCATTATATAGAATACAATACACACACAGTTAATCCTCGTAATGCCAACTTGTTTTTTTTATGCATTTGAAGGAACTTTCTTACACTGGTAACCTCACCTTTTTGCATTTGATGTCTTTAATATCTAACATCCTGTCCTGTTGCTCTCTCTCTCTCACGCATGCGAGCACACAAAAATATGTTGGTTCTGTGGATTCGTTATGTTACATAGTCTAGCTGATATTTTATGTTCTTAATGGCGTTGTGACATGTAAAGCTTGTTTTAAACAATGACTGAGCAGGTATTCTTATGATGCATCAGGTGCATTTCAAGTAGATTAAATTCATTTCATGCCCTACATGTTGGTTTAGCAAATGAGTACGATCTATAGACTCTTTAGAGCGAATATATATAAGAATAGGACTTTAATGATTGTATTATGTCTTCTTTCTTTTTTGTTTTCTTGAACAATTTTGGTGTTAGTTGTTGCATATTTGTATAATCTGGCAATTTTTTTTTAAAGCCTCTGTTTGGTACACATTAAAATTTTCATTTTCATTTTCATTCTTCTACTCATTTTCAACCACAAATTTTTCAATAAAATAATATTTTCCATCACATCAATAACTTTTCCTTCTTTTTCAACCACACATTCTCCATCAATCTACTATTTCAGAATACATTCTTCCAAAATAATGTGACACATACATGGAAAAAAATAACTTTTAGGTAATTCAATTGTTTAGAAATTATTTGGATGAAAATTAGTAATTAAGCCCCTGTTTGGTACACATTAAATTTTTCATTCTCATTCTTCTACTCATTTTCAACCACAAATTTTTCAATAAAATAATATTTTCCATCATATCAATAACTTTTCCTTCTTTTTCAACCACACATTTTCCATCAATTTACTATTGTAGAATACATTATTTCAAAATAATGTGGCTCAAACGCACCCTTGTTAAATTCATCCATATAAACAAAAAGTAAGATTACTTTGTAATTGCTGGGTTAAAATATTAGAGACCACTTACTTTGAACAGTCATTGAACTTTAAACTTCTTTCTTAATGGTCATCGTAGTTTCAATATTATTTTTCGTTCGTTATTTCATCTCCATCTGTTTGAAAATTAACGACTTTGATGATGTAGCAAACAAAATTGTTTAATATTTCAAACGATCAAGAGTGACAGTTGAGAAATAACGTTTTGGAAGTACAATGACTACCTTAAAGTTCCGTGATTATTGGAAAAACAACCTTGAAAGAACGATAATTGTTTGAAAAAGTTTTAGAAAGTTAAGCATCAATATTATTTTACATTAGAATCTATATTTTTAAATTGAAATAAGGCAAAACTCAGTTCAAATTGGGATGAAGCTATTCCAATTTTAATTATGGAATTAGGAAAGTCGAAATGAGAATGAAATAAAGAAGTATCCAATAGGATTAATCCCTTCTCTCTTTTTCCATCTTCTTTCAAATTCTGAGGGATTTTGTCCCAATAATAGTGGATTGGGCCTTATTGTCAACCAAAGATATGCTGATAACATACTTCATGCCCTTTATCTTATTAATTGTTTTTTTTCCTCTCAGTTTGTTTTTATTTGATTGGTCAATTAAGTATAGGTTCTCAAACATAACAAGTCAAGAAAGAATATATGTGTCATATTTACCCCTTTTTTTTTCAATATAGTTACCTGATAAAATATCTCCTATCTTATGTGACACAACACAGTTAATTTTAATAATTAAAGTTGAATTAATGGATATGGTAGATATTCTTGAAGCACAAGGAGAGTCTCTAATCTCACCTTTAAGGTTAATGGTTGGTTTTGGAATATATATATTAAAAAGTGGTGTGGGGTCTGGCACCATGTGTGGAAGCTGAGTATAGCTATTGAGGATAAACAAGTTGAAAATGTGCGGTGGACGAAAGGGATTTAACAAGATGGTAAATCATGAGAGGGACACACCAGGCTTTACGGTGGATCGTGCTCAAAAGCAAGTTTTTAAATTGTGTATCAAATAAAAGTTGCATTTTGTTAGTAAGTAAAAATATACTTTTCTAGAAAGTAAATCTTTACATGATTTGTGAGCACACCAAAATCAAGTTCTTTTTTGTCATCATAGGACTAGACGCACATAAAAAAAAATGCCATTTAAATTAAACAAAAGTTGTTCAATAGAAGCCTAGCTAGTGGAGGGGCCTAGTTTCAGAGAATAAGTTAGTCTTTTACATTCAAATTAGTAAATAAAAAATAAAAAATAAATCTAATTTTTTTCTTCTTTCGGTTTTATAATTTCCAAATATTTAAACCCATTTTCTCAATTTTCCCCCCCGAATATTTAGTGAAAAATATTTTTTAAAATTAATTTTATTACAAAAACTAAAGTTATTTTGTAGGTCTAGTCCCCAAACTGATTTTATAATCAATGTACCAAGATTGAGTTTGATATTATGTGCACTATGGAGACAATCAAGTGGAGGAAATCACTTTCAAAGAAAGGATATTAACTTTCATTCCATTACTAGTCCACTTCTTTTGCCTAAATGTTGCTATCTAACTCTATATGTATATAAAAACTATCCATTTCTTTTCAAATTATTGCCCCATTGAATTTCGTTCTTGTTGATTTATTAGATATCATAGAAAAACTTTATAACACTCTCAAACTAGTATGTCAAGAAACTCCCATTTCAAGGAAAGAACATCTTTTTACACCCCCGACCTACATAAGTTTCTATCCTACTATTCAAATCTCAACATATGAATTTTTTACAATTGCACGGTGATAAAATTTGAACTCATCGTATTAATTTGTTCGAACAAATCTATGTATTTATACTTTTATCTTTACAATATTCAACTTATTAAGCTAACATCACCACAAACTAATCACTCTTAGTTCATTAACTTAGAAAAAAGATTGATTTGAAATGGGGTTGGGAAGTTGACAAGTAGCAAGCACTCTCCTAGTTTGTAGTTGGGGTGGGGATGATAGTGGGATTTATATGCTTCAAAGATGATGGAATTCAAAATAATATTATTATTATGATGGTGGAGTATGGGCTATCCCTACCCACATTATCTATTACATTATTATATGAAGTTACATTTTCCATATTCTTTTTGGTCCATTTTCTTACACCTTTTGTGCCTTGGAACTTTTTTAATTCTCTTTTGTTTAGCCTAATTATTGTCCCTTAAACAACCTAAATGCACCTTCTTTACATGTTTTATTATTAAAATAATGAAGTAAGATTTGGTGAGTGTCATGGAAATGGTTAAAAATTAAGGTAAAGTGATGACATGATATCCTCCACAAATTGGTTAAATAATGATTGGAAATTTGACACTTAACCAATAATTACTTGAATAAAAACTATAATATAGTTTTTGAAAGCTTTTCCATCTAGCAAAGGTTACACACTTGCTCGTGGATAAAGCAAACGAGTTTCTTTCGTGTTATGACACGAGTTTCTTTCTCCAGCTAACTACAGGTAAATTATATAATATGTGTTAACGAGTTTGATATTCTTAAAATTTCAAATCACCGTTGAAGAAAAAGTTATATAAATTTATTTGTTGTATTTCTAATAGCTTATACTTTTAAATGAGATGCGAACTTGACATGAAACGGTTTTATTTGTTCCTATTAGAGTCCTTATTATCAGTAGTTAATTTGTTATGATTCTCTTAGGACTTGGTTAGTGCAGTTATAGGCAAAGCTGCAAGGATTCCTCATACTTTGTGGTATGTGGATTCCTGTCCGCTACTATAGGGCCAAGCATGCCATGTTATTTCTATATTTATTTTCAATAAAGCCCCAAGTACAGGGGCTGAACTGTCAGGGGCCTTACAGGCCCCTCACTGTACCCCAGGGC
>CAIGRO010100131.1:0-10991 GCA_903798355.1 Fraxinus baroniana | reverse complement strand
CTCGGGTCGAAAGCTCGGACCGAGCCTCATTTTTTTTGGCCGGGCTCGGCTCGGGCCCAAAAAAGCTCGACTTGTCTGGCTTGGATTCGGCTAGTTGACATAGCTACCTGTAAGGAGTAGCATTAGGCCACTTCTAAACTGAAACTGTTCCCTATTGCAACTACAAGTATTACTAGTATGAATGTCAAGATTTATTAGTTCAAAATCAGTTTTCAAACTAAATCAATCAGTATTCGATACATTGATACGTATATAAGCTACGTTCAGCTTGTTTTGAGCACCAAACAAGAATGGCTGCAACTTTCTGCAAAAGATAGACATATTTGTTCCAACTTTTCAAAGTAATTTGACTATATAACATACTACAAACACTGCAAGAGCTTCCAAGATGGAGGATAATCTTTGCATCGGGATAATGTTTAACTTGAATGTAAACTTAACAGTTATCAACTTCCTTTATCATTGTTTTGTTCCGATGCTTGGCTATCAGCATATATTGATTTTGCAGGAATACAGGGATCTGTTTCTGGGTTTTTCCTTGTCTCTGTGGGAATGACTTTTGAGGCTTCACTATCAGAGCACATAACTTCTGAAGAAATTATGGGCTTAAATTGCTCTTGATTTCTTTTCTCGGTTCTAGTAACATTTTCTCCAGAATACGCACTCCCAGGAACCTCAACTAACAGATCATCCTCCTCCACTTTCATCAGTTGAATTTCTGATTCTTTGTAGTCCTGAAATTTGAAACACTACAAATGCGAAAAAATCTTAGAATGTAGTCAAAATAAGTAACATGTGAAGCGTGTAACAGTGACTTATTTTAAATGCTTAAAAGTTATGAATCTTACGAAATATGTGAATAATAAGTGGGTATTAAGTTGGGGTCCTAGGACATATATGAATAAAAAAATAAGTTTGGCCAGCTTAAATTATAATTTAAGCTTTTCCATACATACACTTATATCTTTAAAATATCAAGTTTCATTCATGCTCTAGCCACTCAGTTACAAATATCATGGTACATATCTCCAAATGTTAGTAAACAAAACCATAGCATCAACTGCGGTCATCCGAACTGAATATATAGACCAATGTCTAGACCAATGCACAATCTGTGTCCCTAGTCATTAGGTGATCTCCAAACCAAGCATAAGCCGGCTGCATTTAAGTACTATTATGCAAACCATGTTCAATGTATAAATTATCGCTATTTTTAAAGCCAAGAACACTAATTTTGTGATAATCCCCATACCTCCAGCACATGATCAATTTGCCTGGGGTTTTCATCATTAATGAGGCTACTCGTAACGCCTTTGAGTCGTTTTTTTGCCTTAATCCTCATCTTACGTCGGTCAGCGCATTGTTCAGCAGTAACATCAGCATGACAAGCAACACAAAGGGTCCTCATGTTTTCTAGCTTGCATTCACCTGAAGAACTTGAAGAAAATCAAATCAAGAAAATAAAAAGAGAATTTATCAGATTAATCTCCCAGAGGATTCAGGCTCAAACCAGCGGGCAGTGGTATCACATGGCTCGACCTCCCTTTTCACAAATTTCCGAACCAAATGACCAATCAAAATAAGTAGTCAAATGGCCAGAAATATTAAAAGGTCTTGAAAGGAAAAGGGCCACTTGGGTCTTGGAAGAAGAGGATTCATAATGGCAAGGCCCCTTTTTTGCCTTAAATCATGATTTTTTGTTATTCATCATTTAAAATTCTACATTTATGGTCATATAACATATATACAACATTAACATGAATTTCTTTTTCTACTTAAATCATCTTACACATTTGTCATAAAAGAAAATTNCCCCTTTTTTGCCTTAAATCATGATTTTTTGTTATTCATCATTTAAAATTCTACATTTATGGTCATATAACATATATACAACATTAACATGAATTTCTTTTTCTACTTAAATCATCTTACACATTTGTCATAAAAGAAAATTGGGAGAAGAGCAATCCTTAAGACGATAAATCTCAAAGATATGACTACAACGTACCTCCCCCTCTATAGACAGGTATAATGTGGTCCGCATGCCATGCATTGCCTTCTGTAGGATCACGAACAAGCTTATCCAGACTGTAAAAACCAAACAAACAATTCTGAGGCTCACAAGAGATAACAAGAAGGGAGGGCTAAATGTAATGGCAGTGATTCATATGCCTCGGTTTCAATGACCCCTATAATCAGTTATTCAATATGTGGATAAAAGAATAAGAGGGATATAATTTTTGGTGGCTGTGTTAAAATGTCACCCTCAATGGCAATTTATTTCTCTATTACTGAAAGATGCAAGACTTTAGCGACATAGAGAGAATTTCCATCTTCTGTTATATTAAAATGTAGAAACAAGAGCCTGTTTATAGGCTAAAAATACAGACTGCAAAACGTTCCTAGATCTAAGTCACTAGAAAAGCAAAAATTGTTATTTAATCTCCATATTAGCTCTTTAATTGTGCAATCTAAAGTTTTATTATCTCTTTTACTTATTTGAGTTGTTTGTGCCCAATTCTAGTAGAAATTATATTATTCTACATCTGTCTTCCATATACTATTCCAAATGGATTACCACATATTGTTGGAAACTGGTGAGTTCAACCAATTCTTTGCTGCTTTCAACATTCCAGAAACTACTCCGCTATAAGAGCATGATTTCAATGGTCTAAATGATGTTCCAATCCTGATGATTTGGGTCATGACTAAGGGAGTATGAATCCAATTGATCTGGATGATGTTGAAGAAGATGATGAAATTGAGATGGTTCAAGTAATAAATGACGAACGAACAAATGTCTAGGTGTTGGGACCACTTCAAATTAATGGCTACAGGTGCAATAGTAGACGGACAGCCAGAGCACAAAGTTGTACAAATACTGAAAAGAGAAATTAGCTTGGAAAAAGGATAGCAACACGAACCAGACACTATAAAAGAAGCAGCAGTCAAATATGGAGGCTTGGAATGTAATCAGACACAACTCAATTTGGTTCTCCTGATGCAACTTGCAAGTTCTAATACTGATCTTAACAACTGAGTCATTTCACAAGAGAACATGCACGAAAGGTATGATGATGTTCATACTAGTGGTGAGTTTTCCCTTAGCATAGTGGGAAGCATTCACTTGACCAACTTCATACAAAAATATCTTTAACCTAAGTACAAACCCTATTCTAGAAGGCTTGGATAATGCGTAATTTAAATAAATATACTAGTGTTCTATCATTTACATTTGACTTGTGATCCGATAATAACCATAAAGGTTACACAGTTTCTAGAGCACACTACATAGATAAGCAGTGGATAATACACAAAAAAATTATTGTATTTAAAGTAATTGAATATCCCCATAATGGCCTAAAAAATTTTAATGTTCTAATGAACATTATTAGGTGGTAGATAATGAACAATGCGAATATCCAATTATATCTATTATAGCACATGATCTACTAACAACTCCGATATGTACTGTAGCATCGGAGTTTGTTTTTAATGCAGGTGGCATGATTCTATCCGATTACAGACTAGAGAGTTTAATGTGTTTAAAGGATTGGGAAGACATAGAGCTTCGAATCCAAGATAAAGTCGACAAAATAAGAACCAAAGATTTTCAAGATCTAACTTAATGATTTGTAAATATTGTTTACACTAATTTATTTAAATTTTCTAACTTTTTAGAAAAAATTGTACAGAGTATCTTATTCGTGAATAATTTTAACTCCGTGGCGCAAGCTGCACTAGGAGAATTATAGAAGAAGGAAAAAGGAGAGAGAAGAGAAATGAGGGAGAAAAGAAAGGAGAGAATAGAGAGAAATTGGGAAATGAAAGATATCAATTTTTATTCATTCAAAGTTGTTTTATTACATCTCCATAACCCCCTTTATATGGGTTTCAAAAAAATAACTGAGGGGATGTTTGATTCCCATTTTTCCTAAAATTTATTACATCGCCCTAACCCGGTAACCCCCTTTATATAGGGTTTCAAAAATCATAACTAAGGGGATGTTTGATTTTCATTTTTACCAAAATTTATTTCTCTTTTTTTCAACCACACATTTTTCATTTAAAATAATATTACACGCAAATCAAAAACTTTTTCTTCTTTTTTAATCCCTCATTCCGTCAATCTACTATTCCAAAATACATTCTTAAAAAATAATGGGCTCAAACACCCCCTAAGTAAAGAAATACTATAAAAGATATTAAATCATACTCTAATCATGTTTCCTAAAATACGAATCAAAATAGGAAACTAGATAAATAATTATCTCCTATAATATTGCATCATTTCTCTCTAGCTGAGAGAACTCGAATCCGGCGAGGTAGACTGGAACTTCATACTCCAAGGAGGTTTATCTTTTATCTCGACCAATTACCTATGTTCAACCTTGAACGACATCCTAAGGTTGAACTCGGGCCAAAGGGGATGATCTTTCTTGTGAATCAAATATTTGAACTTATTACTTGAGAACAATTGAGGATGCAAATCCTCCCAACAACTATGATATGACCAAGGGCTACGATCTTTGCTTCTGAACAAATAGGGACATGGAACTCCAAAAGGAAAAAATATATGAAACTTGTCCACAAAATCTTCAATTGATTGTGCATAATGACGAACAAAAGGATCTAGCAAAGTAAATTGGCCTGCAAAAACGAGTGCAACAATGGTGGCTCGAATATACCCCGATAAGGAAACAATTCTGCTATATTGAAAACAAAACCCTCATTTAAGTGCGATGGTCAATCAAATAAATTATATTCAAAGTGACAAATTCAGTCTTCTCCTTACACGTGTGGGAAAAGTGTTTGAATGAACAATGCATTGGACGTGGTAACCCAAGAAGCACACGAAGTGGAGGTAAAACCATATCCAAGTCAACTTAGAGTCATACAACATATTAGGCAAGATCAACTTCAGCACATAATCGAGGATAGGTGGGCGGTTTAAGTTAGGTGGCAACAATATCGATAATTCCTCATCTTCGGTATTAGAATATTCAATTGACTCAACAATAAAAATCTCAATTTCTTCTTCAAAAGCAACACAACTAGACTCAGAAGGTGATTATCGAGACTGGGGTGGTAGACCTAGCTTATGACACGCTTGGCAAAGATAGAAGGATAAGTTCCATAGGTTGGTCTGTTGGTAAGCGTCATCTAAAGATTAGAATGTAGGAATATCATTAGGCAAAATCCCAAGATTCAAACAATCGATTAACCGAGACGCTATGATGTGAGGAGCCTCATAAATATAATAATTGTTCAATAACTCTTTGAAATGGGACATTGCAAAAAAAATTGATTTAACAATTGAGTTCGATAATACACTCGAGAATATTTATTACTTAAGATCCGTTTTATCTCATCTCACAAAGTGATAGGACGTTGACCTAGATTATGAATGTTACGCAAAAAGGACTTACAATAACACTTAGCAAATCAGATATAAGCATGATAAAGACGACATGAGTCACTTAAGTTGTGAAATTCAAATATTTTGTCAATACTATTGAGCCAATCAAGAAATAAGTCAGGTCCAGTAAGACCATCAAAGTCCCATAGTTGAAGTGCTACTCGTTCACAAGGAGTATGTGCGTCCCGTAGTATGATAACATTTTTTTCAAAAAAATTTGAGATGTCGCTGGCCACGAACACTGAAATAGAAAGTAAAGCTTTCAAAAAACAAAGTTGTATACCTTACAAGAATCTAATCAAGCCACTGGTTGTCCACGATAAAGTCCAGGTCCAATTCAACTGATAAAATTGATTGCAAGAAGATTTGTTGAAGTAATTGCAAGCATCTAGAAAATTTTCTGCTAGTTATTATGTTTCTTCTAGTGGCTGCAGGGTCAACTAAGGAGCTTCTGTTGCCTTCTGACGGGTATGACCATAAAGGAAGAGGCTAGTCACAGAGAGATGGAGAAGATGCTGCTTACAGCCGCAAAGGTTGGACGAGGCAGGTGACCAAAGCAATGTTAGAACGGGTTGTGTTTGGGGTGTAAGTTGGGTTGTGTGTATGTATATGGAGTTGGGCCAATTATGGGCTACAAAGTTGTGATAAATAACGTGGTTTGCTTATTCATATGTAATGGATTTGTGCCTGGGTAGAAACATACAAGTCTAAACATAGAAGTCTGACCAAGCTCCAACTCCATGGAGTTGATTAGCCATGACATAATCATCAAGCTTTGAGAATCCCAAGTCTGGAACTTAGGATCATCTTCAGGTGCCTAAGTCGAACCAGTCATTTATTAATATCTACATTTCAACATTTCAAATATCTACATTTCCCACGGATATATAGTTTAAATGATTGAGATCAACAAAAAAAATTTGCCCATTGAGTTTGTGTGAGGTAATCATCCTAGATGGATTCTCTCCCTGGGTGGCTGCCTGACTAGCAGTATTCTGCTCCAGCTGCAAATGAGCTTTGGGGTTCACTCCATCGACATTCGTGAGGCAACAATTGTTGTAATTGATTAAGTAGAACTCAAGATGTATATGTAAAAGTATATCTCTATATTTGTACTGTTTATTGTACTAAAAGTCTAAAACGATGAAGAACAGATGAAGGCATACGATGTTGTAACGATGAAGAACAGATGAAGGCATACGATTAAGTAATTACAATAAGGAGATGAATGCCTTAGATGTATGGTACTAGGGATTTAGTGAACTTACGTGCAGGGAAAAATGATATTGGATGTAAGTGGATGTTTGCAGTCAAAGTCAATTCTGATGGATCAGTGGCTAAGCTTAAAGCTTGTCTTGTAGCTAAAGGCCATGCTCAAACTTATGATGTGGATTAATCCGAAACTCTCTCCCGTAGCTAAATTAATGTATGTTCGCCTATTCATTCTATGGCAGCTACTCATAATTGGCCTTTACATCAATTAGACATCAAGAATTTATTTAATCTATTTGTAACATGGTATCAGAGCCCTCAATCAAAAGAGGATTTTCCGCGTGAATTTTTTTCTCAGTAAAGTTCGAATTTTTGGTTAGGGACTCACCTTGGCTGACTACATCATTGTGGCACTGCGAAGTGATCCCTCTGTGAAGTCGATCTTGCGCGTGGGAGAAATTCGCTCGTGGTCCGCCAGCTACTGCGCTTCGAGTTCTCGTTGAATCTACGATTGTCAGCAGTTGGTGGCTGTGAATATTTCAGCCTCTAGTTTGCTTATTTCCGATTCCAGTGGTACTGTTTGGTGCTCTCTCTCGAAGCTTCAGGTTCCGGAGCGTTCGCTATTCATTTTTTCTTCCAGTGAGAGACTCGCACTTCGATCTGTGAGTTGGCCTCGACTGCTGTGTGGTGTAACTAGGCTTAGGATTTATTGGGCTCATGTTATTTGTGGTTTAATCTTATGGGGCTCACTATTATATTTTCTAAAATTGGTAATTGGGCCTGAGTTATTTGGTGGATTACTTTGGACTTTTGTGTGGGCATTAGTTTACTTGGATACTTGTAGGAGTGCTGATTTGTTATTTTGATCTTGTGTTTTATTTCTATGGCTGCCAAGCAAAAGAATTTAGTTGTGACTGATATCATTCCATTGATGTCCAAAATCACATAGCATAAGTTAATTGGTCCAAATTATTTAGATTGGTGTAAGACAGTTCAGATTTATCTGCGGAGTATCTCTATAGACAATCATCTGACTAAAGATCCACCAGCAGACAATACTAGCCAACATGGCTAAGGGATGATGCCCGTTTATTCTTACAAATTCGAAATTTCATTAACTCTGAGATAATCTGATTAATCACTGTAAGCATATTAAAGAACTGATAAAATATTTAGAATTTATGTACTCTAGGAAAGGGAATGTGTCACGTATTTACGAGGTCTATAAAGGTTTTTACCGTGCTGAAGAACAATATCGATCTCTTCAGGCTTATTTTATGAATTTCAAAAAGACTTGTGAAGAATTGAATGTCTTGTTACCTTTTAGCTCTGATGTAAAAGTTCAGCAAGCTCAACGGAGCAAATGGCTGTGATGAATTTTTTAGCTAGTCTTAATTCTCAGTTTCAAACTGCTAAATCCCAAATTCTCTAAAGGCGCTGAGATTTCATCTCTGCAAGAGACCTTTACTAGAGTACTTCGCACAAATACTAGTGCATATGTTGCTTCATCTGTTCAGTCTTTAAGTGCTCTTATCAGTGGCAATAGTAGAGGTAATACAAAAGGCAGGAGTACAAGTGGTCAGGACAATCGAAGTCAGGATGAAAGGAGAGTAGTATGCTACTACTGTAATGAGCCGGTCATACCAAACCGTTATAAAATGGTCTATATTTTCATCTTTATTCGATGCGATCTTCTATCCCTTAACATGCCCCTACAAGATGGTGGCTTATTTGAACAGACCAATCTTGAAATTCGTGTGCTCAATTTTTGAGTCTTAACCGGATCAAATCACTCGTTAGAACTTAACGGGCTCTGATACCATGTTAGTATTTTGAGGTTCCATCTTAAAAGATCGACCTTATTAAGAAGAGTAGCTCAAACCCTTATAAATCGGTCTATGTTTTCATCTTTATTAGATATGAGATTCTATTCCTTAACATCCCTCAATGATAACAAACCACTAAAAGTAATAACAAAATACCTCTTTTTTCTTTTTGTGTATGTGAATCTTATTGTGGCCTATAAAAAATACCATAAAAATCTTGGGATTTTCCACAATTATAGTATTGCCTAGCCACCCAACCTTCTCTTGCATCTCAAATACATTCAAAAAAATAAATAAAAAAGCATAATCGTTTAACAGATTTAGTTTAAAGTTATAATTTTTCTTGGCAGCAATATTCAGGTAGGGAGAATATTCCTCTGCTTTGATTCTTGAGTTTTACTGTATATTTTTTTATGATGACTATCAACACCAAGCCGAGAGCACCTAGCGTCCCATGCCCCCTTTCTTACCCAAACATAACCACCACCGGAACCAAAAACCACCTAACTTTTAATAGGCGCAGTGTCATAGTATCATCACCCCCAAAGTACAAATAAGCCTCCTAATTCCCAAATTTAACATCCTTAAGTGCCACTATATACATTTTAAGTCCATAAATTGAAACTATTCGTGAAGTAGATGATTCATAGTGGTTCACTATATGTTGGTGTTACACATAACAAGGATGTGCTTGTAAATGTATTCAATGGCAAAGAGATAGCTTTATCGTGTAAATGGATGAAAACTGCAAATGAAAAGTAGGGGAAAATCTATAGACAACTAAAAGCCCTAAAGAACTTTACCACAACAGATTTGCAATGTAACATGATAATTATGTCTAAGAACTTACAGTTTCTTGCGCTTCGCTATATTAGGAGCCACTTTCTTGATATGGTCTTGGCGTTTCTCTAATGATAAAAGTCTCAAGTGCTCGACGAGTTCATGACAATGTAAATGGCAATTGGAACAAATACCACGTTCAATTTGAAAAAGCCCCTAAACAACCACCACCCAATGTTAATTCAAGTAATGAGTTCTGAAACTTTTCTAGCCAACAGAACCTTATATTTATATTATACAGTTAAAATATAGAACTAAGGCATGATCCAAGTCCAAACCTCGCGAAGATATTTATAGCTAGTTCTTAAGCTATATTCTTCATAGCATCCCAAACAACAGAAGAGGTCCTCAAAGTATTGAGGCGTCTTGGCCATATTTTTCCTGCCATTGAGGATAATCACAAACTCATGCCAAGTTTTTCTAGAGGAAAAAAAAGAGAGAAGTCAGTTAGACATACTTGCAAGGAGTCTGACAGAGCTTGCAGAGTGGTTCATTCATATCAGACCATCCCTGTAAGTAAAGTTTCTCCATTTTATTGCCCCTATGGAGTTTGACTGTCCTCCAAGCAGCATTTGATGGTAATGGATGGCTTATCTCCAGCAAAGGTGTTTTACGCCTCTTGCTTTCCCCCTTCAGTAGTCCCTAAGAGAGAACGGCATGATTGTTGGTCAACAAAATTCTTGTAGGAATAAAAGCATCTCATGAAACAATGGCTATAGGTCAACAGTTGACAGATGTACCAATACCTAAAATGGAGTATTTATATTACACGTACACACCTGATTATCATGGTTAAGACTTTCATTCAAATAGCACAATTCATTAGACAATGGAAGTTGTAGAGGCTTGCCAAATAATTTTCTCTTCTCAATAGGCCTCAACTTGTTCCATTCGTAGATGAATTCCATAATGGCAGATCTAAATCTTGGATCATCTTTGATATATTTCCACTTCATTTTCTCATTGTCGTCCGCAATAGGATGCAACTCAACTTCCTCTGGTAGGAAATTCTGAAAAAGTGGCCTTGGCCTTGAATCTAATCCATGAGAGCAAGAGTACAAGTGGATCCTTCCAGTGTATTGGCTAACCTAAAATAGAAAGTTTTCAGGAAGATATCAATAACTACACAGTTATCCACTTCTCTTTGACGCTTATGAGGCACAAAGAAACACGTCATTAGTCTTTTATGTATTATATTTTGCAAGGAATACAAGAGCATTCTGAAATTTGAGATCGACAATTGCAAATCCTTGTTCCTTGCACAAGATATTTCCAATTATTTAGTAGATATGCGGAAGACAGAGATGAGAGACTTTGGAAATGCTAGTAGCAGGAGTTCTCAGCAACAAGCACCATTTTTCTGAGAAAAAGTCATTCCATTTATTTATTCACTTGGAGCATATTGATGGAGGCAATACTAGGGCTTTTCAATCTTCAAGGTCATTCCATTTATTCTATCCTATACCTACATAATATAATAATATTGGATTCCAAAACATTCCTCTTAAATAAAATCTAAATTGGATCTTTAAGACTTTGACAATATAACCTATGGGAGACACCCTCTTCAGTCCTTTCTCCGTGCAACTCACGGGCTTAATACATCTACTATTTCGGAATATCTCCTCCATTCCTATAGATAGGACTATTCTTGTAATACTCCGAAATTTTTATAGAGTATAATTTAATTCTAT
>CAIGRO010100125.1:0-18927 GCA_903798355.1 Fraxinus baroniana | reverse complement strand
TGGACGGTGGTGGTGATGCTGTTAGAGACAGCATTCACAAACGTTGACGCGGGCATAGATTAGACTAGCTGTGACCGCATAATGGACTATCTGTGACCTTAAAATTCGATAATTTGTGACTAAAAATTAATCTGTGACCTATAATTTTTTGATCCGTGACCAATAAAATAATCTGTGACCTATAAAATTATTGATTTGTGACCGATGAACAAATTGTGACCTATAAAATTTTTGAACTCTGACCTCGAAATAATTCGTGACGTATAAAATTTTTGCTTTGTGACCATTTGAAAATAACCCGTGACTATTAACAAAAATGTTAGACATGAGCCTTATCATGTTATCAATTATTATAAATAAAGAATCATGTGTTGTGACTTGTGACCTGGGTTATGACTTGTGACTTATGACCTGTGACCTGGACTGTGACTTATGATTTGAGTTGTCGCCGGAATATTCGTCGGAGTTGGAGCAACTGTCGAAATTGGAGCAGTCGTCGGAACGGTCGTCAGAATACTCGTCGGAATCGGAGTAGTCACCGGATTCGGAATAATTCAAACCGAAACCAACCCATTCACGGGTGAAACCCAACTCAATTCGAACCGACCAAACTTAGGTTGTTTGGGTTGGGTTGATTGGTTTGGACTTGAATCTAATATAAGTTAGACAATTTTTTTATGGGCCCAATGGTTGAGATATTTTTCTTTGAATTTGAAATTTTTTTAAATTTGATATCATTTCAATTTGGATCAATTTCAGTTAAATAAAAAATGGTGATTTACAGCCTGTTTGTGCCATATTATTTCCTCATTTTTAGAAGTATTTGGACCGTTTTTTCAAACTTGATGGTCCCACAAGACACAACTTGGTCAAATATGGCTGGCTCTCTACTTTTCCAACGGATACTTTTTTTCTATTATTGTGCAACAAACATGCACTAAAAAAGGCCTTAAATCGCTTGAAGTTGGACCGATGGTCAATGGGGCTAAGTTAATTCCAATAGAATAATATAAATTAATATAATTGTAAAACCTATTAAATAGATTATAACATCATCAAATTAAATACATATTAAATCAATCTAAATACATGTTGAATATCTGCATATTATATGTATGGAATAAAATGAATTCAACATAAATACTAAAAATGTTAAGTTATCCAAACTCAATACAAAATTTCCTCTTCCAATCCAAGTATTTAGTTAAAAATCACCTCAAAAAATCGAGTTGAGAAGCCGGGACATGAGCAGCAATGGAAGGCAGAAGAGACGATAGGAAGAGGAGAATTTCGATCATTAGGTTTTAAGTTTTTTTTTTAAGTACTATTTTTTTAAAAATATTTTTTATTTTATTGGGATGGGTTGTGTTTTAATAGATAACCCGGAACCCAACCCAACCCAATCTAAAATTTGATTTCTTAGCTCGAACCCAACCCAATAGAACTAAATAACCAATCCAAACCGGTTGGTTTGGGTTGTGTTAATTGATTTGATTGGTTCAGATTGATTTTTGTTCAACCCTATATATACTTTTTTTGCCAATTATTTCATAACTTAAATAATTTGTAAGTACTTCCTAGACAAACTTTAAAGTATAGAATTTGTTCAATTATTTTGTGAAGAAAGAGTTCCGGTTACAAAGTGTGCAATTAAGACCGCATTTGGTTTTGAATTAGTTTGATTTTATTTTCTTAACCTATGTTTGGCTAAGGTTTATAAACTCACAAATTACTTTTTATTCATAAATTTCATGAGTTCTAAAAGTACTATTCACTTAATTACTACTAATTGAAAGCACAAAATTGACTAACCAAGATGTGAGTGAATTGGTTATTAAAACTTTTTCGTTAATAACACAAGTTTAAATACAATAAGTGAGCAAATAAACGAAGGTAACTAAACACAAATAAGCAAATAATAAACAATGTAATTTGCACAAAGTAATGTGTTAAGTAAAAGGGATAGAGAGTGCAAATGATATAGTTATGAATGTTCGATCCAATGCAATGATTTACGTCCTCATTTACCAAGCTCTCGGGTACGAGTAAAACCTTTTTCACTATGTTGATTGACTTATGGTGCAATCCAACAATTAACAACGCTTCCGTTGACTTACAAATAAGGATCACAAATCTTTTTACAACGTTGAGCTTTTCGGGGACCTCAACACGACCCACAATTTAGATTGAGTTTACAAGTGAAATATTCTCTTCTTAATAAATGATGAATACAAGGCTAAGTATAAGAAGAGAAGTAGGTAAACACTTTAATGAATAGCAATGAATGTATTTCAAGTTTTTGGTGTGTAAATCTTTGATGTATAAAATGATTTTCAAGAATTAGTTTTGATCAAAGATTTTTCATATAATAAATGATATAAGAGATCAATTTTAGCTCAAGGAGTATCAAATTGAATGCTCAAAAGTTGTTCAAATGGTAGGTGAGTTGGTATTTATAGCTGTTGAAAAAAGCCAAACTTTTTGTCCAATCGGATGACCATCCGGACCCAACTAACCGTTTGAACAACTATGTCAGAATGGTAAAAAAAAAACTGACCGTTGCTGGCGAACCGGACGTCCGGATTTTTCTTTTGTTTGAAATCAATGATATTTTTACCTGGTTTTTCAAAGTAAGTTTGTTTGATGGTTTTCAAAAAATAGGTTGGGAAAACTTTCCTTTGAGAAATAATTTTGTACAAACATTTTTCGTCTCGTAAATTTTGTTGTGTACGAGAAAATCGTTACTTGAGCTCGCATAGTGTCATTACCAAAAATTAAAGTGTTTTACCTTTACAACCGAGCTAGGAGAAATCTAGATACAAAGTTTTCAACCAATTTGGCGCGAGTGCTCAATTTGAAATGACGTAAAGCTTGTCTCCATGAGTTTTTGAGCTTCCTTGATTGACAATTTCTAGTTTAATGGTTTTGACGGTTTTGACTCAATTTGCCAACATGTAATCAATTTAAAGATTTAAATTAGAGATAAACATAATTTGTTTGTTATAATCAAAACATATGGTTTGACCATATGTCACAATTTCCCTCTTTTTGATTATGATAAACACTAGATGATTTGTAATATAAAGAGTGCCTTATATAAAAATTCAAACATTTGCAATTTTGTTCCCCCTTAAGCATGCAAATTCTATCATGAAGTATTCCCCCTTAAGCATGCAAATCATATAATCAAATCATCTTATATGCTTTCTCCCTTTTGGCATAAACAAAAAGAATATAGCATGAAGAAGCATAAGCAAAATATAAAGGAATGAAACCTTAAAATCATGGATAACATAATTTAAACCGAAATATTCAACATCAAGAAATAAAAACTGGGGAAAAAAATACCCAAAGTATCAAACAAGAAGAGATAAATGCATGATAGACCGAAAGTGAGTAAGAACTAAGACTCTGGAAGGAGGAGGAGGAGGAGGAGGAAATAGGGCATAAAAGTGAGTATAGAAGGCATGTTGCTGAGCTTGAATATCCGTCTGTTATGCTAGAATAGCATCCTATTGAGCTCGAATCTCATTCCATAGCACTTTCAACTTTCAAATCGTTCATCCAAGTCCATCAACAGAAGATGTAAGAGAGTCAACGCGACCATTTATCATGTTGTAGTGATCTTCGGTGAATGTGAAGCGACCAGAAGAAGAATGAGTACATGAAGCATGTTGTGGAGTAGTCGGTATATCGGTATCTTCATCTTCATCACCATCAAAAGGTAGAGTCGATGGACCCGAGGTGGGGTTGAACCCTTTTGTTTTGTTTGCAATCAATGGTATTTTTACTTGATTTTTCAAAGTAAGTTTGTTTGATAGTTATCAAAAAAATAGGTTGGAAAAACTTTCATTTGAGAAATAATTTTGTGCAAACATTTTCCGTCTCGTAAATTTTGTCGTGTATGAGAAAATCGTCACTTGAGATCGCAAAGTGTCATTAACAAAAATTAAAGCCCTTTACCTTTGCAACCGAGCCAAGAGAAATCTAGTTACAAAGTCTTCGACCAATTTGGCGCGAGTGCTCGTTTTGAAATGACGTAAAGCTTGTCTCCATGAGTGCTCGATCAATCTTCATTTGAGCTTCATTGATTGACAACTTCTCGTTCAATGGTTTTGACAATTTGGACTCAATTTGCCAACATGTAATTTATAGATTTAAAAAAGAGAGAAACATAATTTATTTGTTATTCAACACTAATTCTATCTATTCACAATTTAAATGATTTGTAAGCACTTACAACTAAGCTTCAAAAGCAAAGAAGTTTTCCTATTTTTTTTTCCCATTATTGTAAAGAATGATTACATTCATAAATTGAACATTGAAGACATCGATTGGTTATGATTTACTTAAAAGTTTGAAATTAGTAAAAAAAAATTGCCAAAAGTTAAAAATAAGTAATTTATTCTTTGACAGCAAAATATGAGAAAAATAGTAATTTTTTTTCTTATCCAAACATGTTCTCAATAAAGGCCTTGAGCTTTGTTATTTAACATGGAATGTACTTTTGAATAGTGATTGATGGAGAATGTATAATTAAAAAAAATAAGGAAAAAATTTAAATTTGTACATAAGATTATTATAATAAAACGTGGTTGAAAATACATGAGAAATAAATATTACTGCTCCATTAAAAGAGAGGATGGCCAAATACTTGTTCATTTTTGCACCCTTTATTTCACACGTAAAATGGTTTTTGACTGTTCATAATCTGGTTCGCTACAAGCTAATTGATATTTGAGCTGTGCCTTTTCTATTGATAGTCGACTTTATTTCTTCTTCTAAACCGACCTTGATAAATATCTATTTTCCTCATCCTTCACTTTTCTTATTCCAATTCTACACAACATATTACTCATCAACTTATTTCTTCCCTTTCGACCAAAGAATTCAAACTGACTACCTTCTTCTGCAAATAGTGAGATGGAGCTAGCGAATTCAAGGTTATATTTTCCTCATCCTTCACTTTTCCTATTTTAATTATACATAACATATTATTCATCAACTTATTTCTTTTATCGACGAAAAAATTCAAACTAACTACCTTCTTCTGCAAATAGTGAGGGAGCTAAAGAATTCAAATAGAATACTACCTTGCAAAAAGTGAGGGAGCTAGTGAATTTAAAGTTTTTTGTTATTATTATATTATTGCTGTTTTTTTTTTCCTAGTTTGCTTCTTGGTTATAAGGTTTTCTGCCATCAACTTATGACTACCTTCTTCAGCGGAGGCGTAGGGGCATGTCTCCGCACAATACGGAGACACCGCTCACATGGTGTCTCTGGAATCCACCCTTAGCGATGTGTCTTTGCCTCCACCCTTAATCCTCCGCATCAAGGCATGATTAATATATGCTCACCAGGGTGCCCGCACAGTCTCAGGAGGATTTTTTCCCTTTTGGCGATTGTGATGGAAAAATAAACTTCTCCCTATCTTTTTCGCCCCGGTGCCTTTTCTGTTAAATAAATATGTAGCATTCATTAGATTTTCAACCTTTTAATTAGTTTTTATATTGTTTACTTTGAGCTCCAACTATTTTACATTGCTACTTTGAAGAACTGCAGATAACTAACAGAAATTCTATGGATTTATTTTCTTGAATAGTTACTTGGTGTTCTTGATGAATCAAGTGTTGAAATATTTCTATCTGAAATAGGTTGGTGTTGTTAATTATTCAAGGTTTTCAATTATTAATCTGTTCACTTTTCACTCTTTCTCTTTGTTCTTGGAGATATGATTGAGGATTTGGGGCTACATAAATTGAAAGAATCGAGCAATTACGATGAGACCAAGGACAAGCTGGTGCAAGTTTTTTGACCCAATCGGAATTCCCTGGGAATTTTTGTTTTGCTGGTTTTCATACGTTTAATTTGGTTTTCGATGTAATTTTTATTTGTTTTAGATCATGTAATATAAAACGAATGATTTTTATGTAGCTTTGATCTGCTGGTCTGATTTTATTCAAAAAAAGATCGATTGAAAATTGTCAATTACTTACACTTTCTTCATATTTCATGTTATTTATTTATTTGAAAGGCAAAGTGATTAAGATTCATTTTTGGTATAGTAATAATAAGAAGAAGACATTAAAAAATAAAAACTCTTTGCACAGGACACTGGTATCCGCGGTGTGCGAACACCACGCTCCGCACTGAGCGAATACTCATTGCGGAGCAAGTTTTTTTTTCTTTTATTTTTTTTGAGTGTGCGCGTAGATACTCTGAATTGTGCTGAGACTCTTGTTTTCGCACTCCACACTCCGTATTATGCGGAACAGTGCAGGAGTGCAGCTCCGCACAAGATGGAGCATTGTGTCTCCGCACTCCGCATTATACGGAGCAATGCGGGAGTGCAGCTTCGCACAATACGATGCATTGCAATGCATCGTATTGTGCGGAGCATTTAAAATTCACAAAAGTCACAGCTACAAAATCACCGCCATTACTGAACTCCACTGAACTTATCTATACTATCTTGAAGTCCATAGCTAGAGGACATCCCAATTCGCACACTCTTGCTCCATTTGTCCCGTTCTTAACCCTACCCATTATCCACTCAATTCTTTCTTCCCCTTCTCTCCACCATTTCCCTTCAACTGTTCTATCTTTCTTCATTATAATACCCTACGTTCAGCCCCTCTACCTCTCTCCTCTCTTCTTTCGATACTTTCATCCATTTTATCTCATCAGAAATTTAAGGATGCCAGAAATACTCTTCAGTCCCATATCGTCTCTGATCATCCCCACTACCATTTACATCATCACCTCCTCCACCCTTGACTGTCCCTTCTGCCCCCATCGAAAGCCCTCTTGGATACTTCAATTTTGGCCTACTGTCACTTGGGATGGCCCCACATTACTGCCCAGGTTTTCAAGAAAATGAAGTGCCATGGCCACCGCCCCACCCTGTTGACTCTCAACACTTTGTTGAACTCCCTGGTAAAGGATTCCTCTTCACGGGCTACTGATTTTTGCAAAGAATTGTTTAATGATGCTTTAAAACTTGGTGTGGTCCCAAATGTGAATACTTGTAATATTTTGATTAGCGGCTTTTGTTTAGAATATAAACTTTAGGAGGCAATTGAATTTTTTAAGAATATGAAAAGTGAAATTGGGTGTAATACAGAAAATGTGAGTTATAATACGATATTGATCCCGTTACGTAAGAAGGGAAGACTGCATGACGTGCATGATTTTTTGTTCGATATGAAGGAGAAGGGGCTTCCGTCTAATAGGAGTACGTACAATATTTTGGTTCATAGGTATTGTAAGATGGGCTGGTTGAAGGATGCTTGGACATATAATATGTTGATCGATGAATTTTGTAAACAAGGGAAGATTGATGAGGCATGTAGGTTGAGAGATGAGATGGAGAGGTTGAAATTGTTGCCCGTCGTGGTTACTTACAACACGTTGATAAACGGGTATTTTGAGATGAAAAATAATTTTGCAGTTTTCAAGTTGATGGAGGAAATGACAGAGAAATGAGTGAAGCCCAATGGAGTTACTCATAATATCTTGATTACTTGGTATTGTAAGGGAGGATGGATGAAGCTAGCAAGACAGTTAGGAAGATGGAGAAAAGCGGGTTTTCACATGATCGTATTACCTTCAATACATTGATAAGCGGATTTTGTAAGGTATGAAATTTTTTCGAGGCATTTATGATGATGAATCTAATGGGTGGGAAAGGTTTGAAAATGGATACGGTGACACTGAACATTGCTCTGCACAATCTGTGCCACGAAAGAAAGGTTAATGAGGCATACAATTTACTCAACATTGCTCATAAGAGAGGTTATATCTTGGATGATGTGAGCTATGGAACTTTGATTGTTGGGTATTGTAAGGAGAAAGAGATTATTCCAAGGATTTCTGCATATAATTCTTTAATTCTAGGCCTCTGCAAGTCAGGTGAAACTGACCAAGCAATAACTAAGTTGAATGAAATATTGGAGAATGGGTTGGTTCCAAATAAGACTACATACAACACAATTATTCACGGGTTCTGTTGGGAAGGGAATCTGGAGAAGGCATTTCAATTTCACAACAAGATTGTTGAAAAATCATTTAAGCCTAATATCTATACATGCAACTTTCTTCTTTGTGGGCTTTGCAAGGAAGGGATGCTTGAAAAAGCATTTCTTTTTTACTCTTTTGTTTTATGCGATTAAAAGTTTTGCATTTTTTTTTATAGAATTAATGAAATTAGAATACCTTTTTTTTGTTAGGGTGGCGAAGAGCAAACATGTCGTTGCACCGATCATACCGAACTCTTCAGGTTCTTTATAATTGATATTGTGTTTGATACATTCACCACTGCATTTGTGTTGCATGCTTTTGAATTAGTTTAAGACTGCGTTTGACAATGGAATCAGTGTCTTGAGATTGTAATTGTTCAAAAGATCATTCAAAATTTCCCTATTTTGATGTTCCAATTTTTATGTGCCTTAAAAGTGTATTATTGTCTACAGTCTTAAGCTTTGATGTGCTCAGGAGAAGATTATAAAAAAAATCATATGAGGGAGTTGGAGATAAACCTTTATGTTGTCTACTAATTTTATTGTGGCGAAAGATAGCTAAGCTAAATTGTAGTTTTCCTGATGGCAGACCATTTAATACGCGAATGCTTAATTTTAGGTTAATTAGAATAAGACAATTACTGGTGAAATGTATTTGTATCAAATTTTTAAAACATTTAAAAGTAATTTATTATTATTATCTCAAGTTGTTGGATTTGTAACCTTGTTTCTTCTGTACTATTAAAGCTTATGGCATATTTTATTTATATAAAATCACTTTTCAAGATATATGTGGTGGAAAATTGCAAATTTGTTAACCATAACGAAGAGCTTGACACTTATTAATCATATGGGTGTAAAAGTTCAAGCCTGCATAGATATAACATTTCAAGGACAAATGGATGGAACATTAGGGGAAAAAAAAACAAAACAGAAAACCAAAATTGTAGATGCAAATAAGAAAGTATATTCCTCTATCATAAAATACATAGCATCAAGTTTTAATACGGAATATAAAACAGGATAAAAGGTAAGCATGGATTAAGATACAGTGAAGAGCATGGAAGTAGAACTGAATGTTGTTTCAAAAACAAAACCAGCATATAGGAAAAACACCCGAAGTTATTCTCTGATAGATACTAAAACATTTGCACACTAACTTGCAAGTTCATGAAAGTTGGTCCATCTTTTCTTCTAGACAAAATAAAATGACAAAGTGAGCCAAGGGGTTAAATATTTTATTTTATTGTGGTAGAAAATATCTTATTATTCTTAGTAAATTTTTTTTATAAGTAAACATACAAAGTCTTTAAATAGTAATTATCTATTATTGGGTTGGAAATGTATTTCATTGCTCTAAGGCTTTTACATGAGCTTATTTAGAGTGTGTTTGGTTCAAATTATAATGAAAGAATGTATTTTTTTTGAAGTGATGTGATGAGGAATATGTGGTTGAAAAAGAAGGAAAAATTATTGATGTGATGAAAAATATTATTTTATTGAAAAATGTGTGGTTAAAAATGAGTAAAAATAAAATAAAAGAATGCATTTTTTTGAAGTGATGTGATGAGAAATATGTGGTTGAAAAAAGAAGAAAAAATTATTGATGTGATGAAAAATATTATTTTATTGAAGAATGTGTGGTTGAAAGTGAGTAGAAGAATGAGAATGAAAAAAATAATGTGGGACAGACAGGGGCTTAACTTCTCTTTCTCCATATGCTACACAATTTTCAGTTATACACTTTATCGTCTCATAAATGTAAAAGAAAAACTTGTTCAGTGAAATAAGTTCTTGTGGTTGTAAATTTAAGAACCATAGAGTAGTTATAGCCACCAGAATTATTCAAATGATTTTATGTATTCGTGAAATTCAATTTCAGAAGTAAAAGTGTTGAAGAGGTCTCTCATTTTTCAAGTTAAAGTTATTTAAAATCAAAGTAATCATTACTATATTTATAAATTCAAAACCATGCTGAAGTCTTTTAACTAAGTGAAAACACATTTCGTATTTATCATGATCATATTTAAGCATTTAATTAATTTTCTTAATTTTAGATCTTAGTTTATATGTAGATGTTTAGCTTCTATATTTAACCCCTGTTTAGTGGATAGGAATCCAAATAATGGGAAGATAAAGTTTGCAACTACTAGTACAATTGTAAAGGTACAAAATGGTTGCCATGAATTTAGGTTAATGTAAACCGTATCTATTTTATGTTTGCTTGTTTTATTTGTTTATATAGAACTAAGATTCCATGACTTTATGAATGACAAAGTACAATTCTGTATGTAGTTTTAATTCTTACTTTAGAGCCAATATCTGTATACCCGTATTTAAAAAAAAAATAGATTACAAATATTACTTTATGTTTCTTTAGGAATTAGTTTCATGGAGTATGCAACATTTCATAACCAATTTTTTATTTTTTGAATTTCCATTATTTTTGTTATGTGTTTCCCGCGCACACTTTCAACATTCATATAAAGAGAATGGACATATATTACATTTGATCAAGCTATGTTTCGCATATTCGAGTCTGAAAACGATAAGAGTAGGAATTCTCGTCGCATGATTATAAGTTCTCAAATGGTAATATTATTATTCTCTTTACTTAATCTAAATCGACGTTTAATTTTTTATTTCTTATTCATGGCAAAAAGCTTCTCATCGTGATAACACTATAACATTATGGAACTTGTAGATCCTTCAAAATTCAAGTTTCATCAAGAGACATCTTTTGTTTGGACTAAGATTTCACTATTTTTTTATATTGTAAAATTCAATGTCATATCCGATTCATTCTTATTATTTGATTTTCTTTTTAAAATAACATATACTTGAAACTTGAGTTTTTATTTTTATATTACATAATTTTAGTAGATCTCATTCAAATAATTGATTATTAAGTGTCAAAAGAAATTATATTAAACATTCAATACTTACGAAAATGCTACTGGGGCTAAATATATATTTTTTGGAAACAATATCTTCGTAATCACATTGCTCGTGCAATATACTAGTAATTTTTTTATAGATAAGGGGAAGAAATATCTACTTCCACCGTCCGCCGCTATAAATACCCTCGCCTCCCACCAACTATTTTACCTCTCTTATTTGCCGACGCTTCTGGTTTCTCGGAAGTGGCCTTCTCTTTCTTGCACCTATACGTACAAATTGCTTTAAAGAGAGAGAGAGAGAGAGAGAGAGAGAGAGAGAGGAGAGAGGGGAGTATTTGTGGCCTCTAGTTATTGTTCTTAATCGACGCGGTAGGGCACAATTCTATCCGCAAATCTTTTAATTTCTAAGGTATTTTTTTGGTATTTTTCTAGATCGGAACATATATCTCCATTTATGCATGCGGAATTCTATGGAAAATCCCAGTAAAGAAATATAGGGTTTCAGATCAGGATTTTTTAGGTCAATTTTGTATATGAATATTTTGCGCTTTATTTTGCGTCAGTGCTGTTAATTTTGGCTTAATTTTAGGTTTTGTAGTCTGTTTTTCTTTGCAACTAAATATATGCTTGTTTGAAGAAAAATTTCTGTTTTCGGTCATTGCTTAATATTCAGCTATTGAGTCGGAATATATTTTCTCCTGCTTATGTAGGTATTTGTGCTTGCTATGGCTGTATGCATCGATGCATGTACGATTTTATAAGTGAATGAGCTATGGTTCTACTTAACATTTGTTTTAATGATTTTTGCCTTGGATGAAACCTAAGATATCTGGGGGCGCTAGCATAAGGCAGATGCACTCAGCTTTCTTTCTATTTTTTATTTTCTTTCGTGTAATGAAGCTATATATGTTCCATATGTGCTTTTTGGTCGGTCCCTAGTTTATGTTGAGTAATTTGCTAGTACAAGATCTCTTTTCATTCCTGCCATAAGTTTGATGATTTGTCTTCCATAGATATTATATACTGTTGTTTATTGAAACTACAGGAAAACTAAGAGGGTACCTTTGATATGGCTGCTACTGCAATAGCCCCTTCTACTGGCATTCGATATGGGCCAGAGGACCCCACCCTCCCAAAACCATGGAAAGGCCTGGTTGATGGTAAGAGCGGATATCTTTATTACTGGAATCCAGAGACCAATGTTACGCAATATGAGAGGCCCGTTATCTCTTTGAATGCAAGCTCTGCTGTGCCTTACAAATCTTTGAGTTCATCAGTTCAAAAGTCTTCTCAAGGATGCCACTCAGAGAATAATGACGATGGTAGATATAACAGAAGCAGCAACAGTGGGTCAATGAAGGTTGCTTCTGGGACAGGAAGTTATCAGGTGCTAATGCAACTATGTTTTAGACCTATTTTTTTGAAGAAGAAATCTTCAGAACCTTGAACTTAGCTTTGATTGAATCCAAGTATTGGGTAATATCCATGTAAACCTAATTTACCCCGCGAATGTTTTTTAGTGGATCCATTGTCTGTCATGTTTGCTTAATGCTCTTGAGAAATATGCTTAAATTTCTAAAAGACATTTACTGCAGCTGCACAAGTTGAATTATATTCCATTATTAATTTTTTTTAGAAACAAAAACTGAATGTTGATGATGATATTATGCTGATTTATTCATGCCTTCATTTTTGTGTATATTGTTGCATAAGTGTAAACTTCATAGGCCAAATCTCTCTTTCTGTTATGTTGACATTGGTGTTTAATGTTGGTAACTAGTCCAGATTAAAATCAGAATATTCATCTTTTAATGGTTCTGCTATTATGCATAGTCTACTGAATGGTTTATGAGATTTTTCTTGACATTCACTATAAAGGTCACATAGCTTTGTGACATATTCAGGAGGTCAATATGATTTTCTCTGTCCTGACAGTATACTATTGTCAACAGTTAAAGAAGTTCTAAAAGGGTTTTTATTGACCAGTTGAAGAGATGATGAATCTCTGTTACCTTTGAAAGTGTATCAAACAAAATTTGGAAGATATGTTCTAATATGTTATTATTTGCTTTTCAGAGTGTTGATTAGTGCCTAATATAATGAATTGAAGTTGGGACCATTAGGTATTTAGTAACGTGATGTTAATAAGTACTTTTCGGTTTCCAAAATGTAACATTACAAATATTTCTCGGCTCTTCCAATCTTCCTTCTACTTCAACTTATTTGGAGTTCTTATGTACTTGAGGTACTTAGAACTGTTTTTATGCATAAAAATATTTGACTGTGTGCTGGTACGTTTGGACTTGCATAACATCTTTCTTCTGCATATCAGTTAATTTTTATTTTTTTCCCTTTGTTCCTTTTTGATGAACTAACCAGTTCATTTTCCTTCTCTTGTACAAGAGTGCTAGAAGCAGATCAGACCATTTACATGATGATCTGATTGTGAAAGCAAGCTCTGGACTCAGTTCATTCTCTTCAAAAGTTGCGGAAAGTTGTTTATCTGCCGATTCTTATTGTCGTCGACATGACATAACTGTAACTGTAAGCATCTATATTACTTGTGTTTGTAAACCTGGTACTAAGTTAATGTTTGTCTTAATTGAAGAGATAGTACTGTATCCACCTTCAGAACCAGTGTTTTCAATTATTTGGATCAACTTAAGCCTCGTGCTGCAGCCAGCCTGACAGATCAATAAATAGACATGTTTTCAAAATTGGTCAAATATGGCAACGTAAAAAGATCTGTTGACTCAAACCTAGTAATGGGTGATGTAAGTTTACATAGGACAGAGATCCAAACTTCGATAGCATTGACATAGTTTTGGAATATTCTTGGTATGTATTGTCTCATCTGCCAATTGATGTGTCCTCATATATAGCCTCCACTAGGAAAAATTTACAAATAATTTATAAATGGTAAAACTTCATTTTCAGTCATTTATTTCAATGGAACCACAAATATTATCTACTTTTTCACCAATTATTTTTATCTATTTTTAAACCGCCGAAGGAGGCATAATCGTAGAATTAAAATGTTTTCGAATCCTTCAATAGAACTAATAGAAAATATATCATACATCTCTATTGTTGATGATGGAAGCAGTTTTATGGATTCCAGTAATATACTACTTCAGTTGGTTTTTGTCAACCTAGGTTTAATGTGAAGCATTCATAAGAAAAAGGTTGTTTTTGCCCAATTGATATATTAGTTGCAGTTAATTTGATGTCAAAATCGTGGTAGTCATCTAGATTTGTGCTCTTTCTCCTGTTCTATATTACTTCCGTTTTATGCTTTTTTGTACATACTCGTTCATTAACTAATGTTCTTTATGGATTGCTCCCTCGATCTTATTTATGTATGTTTTAACTTTTTTTTCTGTACTTCAATTAACTAGGGAGATAATGTGCCCCAACCTTTCACTTCATTTGAAGCTACTGGTTTTCCTTCAGAGATTCTTAGGGAGGTATGGACCTAGTTTCATTCTTTTAAATTCTTGGATGGATAGAAACTTTGTAGGTGTAATAAACTGTGGGTCCCACTCCTTTTTTGCAACATTTGTTACCGATGGAGGTCCAATGTGGAGATTAAGAACTCATTCTTAGTTTCCATGTGTACTTTTCATCGCAGGTGCGATGTTTGCTCCAAGGAGGAGCCAAATGTCGTACACTGTGCTGCCTTCGAATGGGCTTGCATGTATTTGCATTGTCCTTGTTGGTGGACAAAGTTTTCTGAAGGGCTTTCCGAATCATCCAACTTTGTGGCCGAGACTTCTGGTGGTAGTGATGATTCAGTCTGCCTTTTAGTCCAAAAAGAAGACGCGTCCTCCTACTCTAGCTTTCATCTGTAAGCAATGGCTGTCTACATTGTGGGATGATGCTTCTTCTTGCATTGGCTACTCGAATAAGTTTAAAAAAGTTGCCATTCAGAAATTTTTAAGTCAGTAATACTGCTCACAGGGGTTGTGGATTGGTTTTTGTTTTTTCAGGTGTACAATGCTGGATTTTCTACTCCTACACCAATACAGGCACAGTCATGGCCAATTGCTCTACAAGGATCTGACGTAGTAGCCATTGCGAAGACAGGCTCTGGGAAAACTTTGGGTTACTTGATTCCTGGCTTTACTCACATAAAGCAACGACGCAATAATCCCAAATTAGGTCCAACAGTTTTAGTGTTGTCACCGACAAGGGAGTTGGCAACTCAGATACTAGATGAAGCTGCAAAGTTTGGAAAATCATCTAAGATATCTTCCACGGTATGGATTTAATGATGTTTGCTGCTTATTTTGGATAAAATAGAAAAGTTATGTTTCTGTGATAAAGTTTCTTGTCTTTACTTAGTGACCTTGCAGTATGTAACAAATGCACACATCTATAAACCCTCCAAAACAAAAAAAGAGCACACCAAAGTCGTGTATGTTATAATCTATTATTATGTGGGTGAATGAATTTTGTTACTGATTCTGGTTTTGATTTGTTGTTTAATTAAGTGTTTGTATGGAGGTGCACCAAAAGGACCTCAGTTGAGAGACCTAGAAAGAGGTGTAGATGTTGTGGTTGCTACTCCTGGTCGCTTGAATGATATTCTAGAAATGAGAAGAGTAAGCCTCCGTCAAGTTTCATACTTGGTGTTAGATGAAGCGGATCGGATGTTGGATATGGGGTTTGAACCTCAGATAAGAAAGATTGTTAAGGAGGTGCCTACTAGTAGGCAAACACTGATGTACACAGCAACATGGCCAAAGGAGGTGCGGAGAATTGCTGCTGATCTACTGGTTAAACCTGTTCAGATTAACATGGGAAACATTGATGAGCTTGCCGCGAACAAGGCCATTACCCAGGTCCATCTTCCTAAAAATTCCCATCAGCCTCTTTCATTGAAGTTTCAGCTTTTTATTTATTTTTATTGCGTCTGTAGTTACACACCATTTTTGTTTTTGCTTTGGAAACTTGCATAGAAATATTGACAGCGAATATGTTTCTCATATGTCAGTATGTTGAAGTCCTTTCACCCGTGGAGAAACATAGGCGGCTGGAGCAGATATTGAGATCTCAAGAACCAGGTTCAAGGATTATAATATTCTGTTCAACTAAGAAAATGTGCGATCAACTTGCACGTAACCTAACCCGCCAATTTGATGCTGCTGCTATTCATGGAGACAAATCTCAGGGTGAGAGGGATCATGTGTTGAGTCAGTTTCGCACTGGAAGGTCGCCAGTGCTTGTAGCCACTGATGTTGCTGCTCGTGGCCTGGACATTAAAGATATTAGGCAAGTAGTTGCTACATGAAAATTGTAGATATTACGAAGCAGGGTCTCTGGTGTATAATAAAAACTTAATGATAGATCATATGCACTTTTTATGAGAATTAGATAGGCTAGGCTGTAATTCTTTTCTTTTTGTCATAAATCTTAATTCAACATATAACATGAGATCATATTCACGGTTTTTAAATGTATTAGATTATCCTGGATAATGCTGCATTGCATTAATGACTTCCAAGTCCATGTTTGGTACATAATAGTGGATAATAATCAATAGTATAATGATTTTTTAGCACTTTTTCTTCCTTAATAGTTCCATCCAACCCTTTCTACTTAACATGTCCTAAAAGTCAATAAGATTTTGTAGAAATTATCGACAATCTGTGACACACTATGATTTATGTTGCTCTTGATTTTCTTGTGTGATTGGTTTTTCCACCTTCTCCCCGTTAATCTCTTCTATTGTTACAGGGTTGTGATAAACTTTGACTTTCCAACTGGAATAGAGGATTATGTTCATAGAATTGGAAGAACAGGACGAGCAGGTGCCACTGGAGAGGCTTTTACATTTTTCTGTGACAAGGATGCAAAACATGCATCCGATCTTGTCAAAGTTTTGAATGGAGCAAATCAATGTGTCCCTGTTGAAATTCGTGATTTGGCTTTACGTGGCATTGGAATGGGAAAGGCAAAACGCCAATGGGGTTCAGGCCCTAGCGTACGTGGTGGGGGTCGTTTTGGACGCTATGATTCCGTCTATGGTGGACGAGATGCGGGACGTGGCAGGTTTGTTTCTTTTAATGTTTTGTTGGTTCTTACAGTTACTTTTATATTTTAAATTGGGAAAATCGCAGCATTGGTCCTTAGCCTCCTGCCTCAGTAGAAAGTTGATTGCCAGTGTCCTAAAAGGAGCAAGTTGCACAATCAGCCTCCAATGATAGAAATGTCTAAAATTTTCTTAATCATCGCTTGGTGCTTTAGGAACATGCTTCATTTCAAATTACTAGGCACCAATTCTAGTTGAGAAACAAAATATAATCTCGTGAAGTTGGACATGCAAGGGTCACGCCACGTTTTATAGGAGATTTATATGGTTTCTGTAGGGGTGGAAAACCTGCCGAAGGCTTGGCTTGGCTTAGCCCATGGGTTGTTCGGGCTTGTATTGAGATGCGCTATGTGCCAAGAGCGAGCTCGTCTCGTCTTGTCTTGTGGACTATTTGAGCCGGCTTGTCTAGAACTTGTGGGCCAGCTTATTTTTTTTTTAAAAAAACTTGTTTTTGGTTTATTTTATTATTTTGAAAAAAATGAGCTGGCTGGTGCTCAGTTCGACCCATTGCCACACGTTTCTTTCATTGAGGGCCAATTGTTCAACTATGCTGAAGGATTGAGAGCTAACTCATTTTCAAAGGTCGGGGACCAACTTGTTACTTGACAATAAGTTGGAGATCAATAATGCAATTTTTCCTTCAAAAATTCTGTGACATATTCCCTTACTCTCGTTTTCTTTTCGGCTGGTGTGGGTTGTTTAGCCTTGCAATGGATTATATACAATATATTGTTGGCATTGTATCTTGCTTGTCAGTGTTTGGCTTCGTAGCGTGACTTATGTTGTCCTTATACTATTATTATATATGTGCAGCAATAGGTATGGTGCACAGCGCAGTAGAAGCCCCAATAGAATTCTAGTTTAACGTAGAATATGCTGATGGAACTTGTCCCTATTATGAAGAGTACTAAGAGGATGAAGGACCATTCGTGCTGAAGGCCATATGATTCTTCGAGATAAAAAATTGCGTGTTTCAGGCAGTGAATAAAGACTAACTATTGATGAATTTTGTGCTTCTGACGCTGCATTTGATTTCTTCGTTGTATTCTTTGTCCTTGGAACCTATTTGAATAGTGCTTTAGCTACTGCTGGGGAATTTATACTTTGTGACAGTAAAATTAAGACTTCTTGTTTGATATCGTTACATGTCAACGAGTAAGCTACTGTATGACTTCTGTTATATACTTTGTTCTGTTAACCTAATGATATCAGCATATTGGTTGCATATTTCTATTCTAGAAAAAAAGTTTATACGAAGCTTATTGGTTGCATATTTCTATTCTAGAAAAAAAGTTTATACGAANATGACTTCTGTTATATACTTTGTTCTGTTAACCTAATGATATCAGCATATTGGTTGCATATTTCTATTCTAGAAAAAAAGTTTATACGAAGCTTATTGGTTGCATATTTCTATTCTAGAAAAAAAGTTTATACGAAATTTGTTCTTTTGCATGAATGATATCAAAACGTGAAAGGTAAACTCTGTTGATATCATAACAAGTGAAGGCAAAATTGTTCTGTTTATCCACTTTTTTCATCTAATTGATCCTAGAAGATAAGAATGGTCTTGTTTTTGCTAATAAATTATGTAAGATGACTTGTTTGACGTCGTTCCATCTTCTCTTGTGTGATGACATGGGGAATGCATTCTTCAAAAGGCGCGAGGTTAGACCCTTTCGGGAGTTAACGGTTTTGTGTTCTATGTTTTTCACCCCTTCCTGCCTGGTGCTACAATGTTATCGTTCATTTATGAGTATTTAACATTTAACATTATAAGGTGATCCTTGTAATATCACAGTAGATAAGAGGGGAGGAACTTTGGTCCCTTTTGACACTGCGTGCGTAGGAGGGTAGGGTCGCACAATTGAGAAAATGCGCTATACGTAATTGAATAATGTTATTTGTACATAAA
>CAIGRO010100110.1:0-12987 GCA_903798355.1 Fraxinus baroniana | reverse complement strand
AATATAGTGCGTGACGCGTGGCTCGAACCCCTGACCTCCCACACAGATTTCACATTTTTCACCAGTTGGGCACTTTCTCTTAATTAATTATTTCTTTCACATATTATATTTATTGTATAAATATATAACATGTGTTGCATCGACCGTCGCCCCTCCAAACTAGAAATCATGGCTGTTGATTTAGGATTTTTGTGTATAAAATATATATCTGAAATTCTCACACATTTAAATAATCTTAGTTATGTGAAATCTAATTAATTGCTTAATTTAGTTAATTCATATTACATATGGTTTTTAACAAACAGTACGTGCCCTAGTTTTTACAATTGACAAGAAATCCAAATAACGCCATATCATAACTTTTTTTCATTAAAAAATAAATAAATAATCCCCTAAATAAATCCGCGCATCACCCATTTTATTTTATAAAATAGACAATAACTAAATATTTATTCCACCAAAATTAAACACACTAAAATTTATAATCAAATAAATCAAGTTTCAAATACTAAAAATATCCATATGTTAAAGCTTAGATTTTTTTTTCTTCTTCTTTGATTTAATATTCTGTTAGCTTTGTTAATAATCCCTATTAATTAGGGACTGTTTTTTTGTTTACCTATTTAGTAGGGCACGATTGTTGTGCAATCCCGAGTAAAATATCAAAATAGTCTTATCATCATATCATATCTTTAGAAACCGGTAATAGCTTATAATATATCATATTTTGTTTTGCGCCAATGACCATATCCTATTGTAACATATTTTCATTAACATAACATTCATCAACATGAATAATAAAACTAAATAGAACAAAACCACTTGCACTTTGTTCTCCTACCTTGATAGATCAAACTATTTTTTGAAAGAAAAATATGATTGTGATTGCACGTTCAAAATCATTTTCTCAAAATCTTTGCCTCGGTGAATATAGACACGTGTATGCTTTGAAAATAATTTCTAATGGATGCAAATTACGTTTTAGGCGAAATTATATATTTTTTAAAATTATTTCTCACAAATTTTTAGGTTTATAAAATAAAGTAAAAGGATTGATCAAAATTTTTATAAAAATACTTTTAGAAAACATATATATGATAACTTGGATAATATAACCTATTGCACATAATAAATATTGAATTATTCTATAAATCCAATGATGAGGGACAAATTATTTTACTTAGAGGTCCAGATTCAATTCATTGGATCCCCAATATTTTAAAATGCAATTTTGAAAACCGGTCAATTGGTCGGGTTAACTCGGTCCAAGTCGATTTTGACCGAGTCATGTGCATTCCTATTAAATTAATCTACCCGACTTGGACCTTTGACCGAGTCATGTGCATTCCTATTAAATTAATCTATCCAACTTGAAGAAGGGCCAGAGTCACCGATTTTTTTGGCCCGACCGATCGACCCGGGCTGAATTTTATAAGAAATAGATACGATTAACAAGCATGAGGCAAAGAAAAGGCAAGCATAATACTAAAATTGGTATCTGACACAACTTCCTCAAATTTATGTGAAATTTAATTAATCGTTTAGTTTAGTTAACTCAAATTACCTATGGTTATATGGTTTGATTTTTGTCACTTTATGTATAAGAAATCTAGCTATTGATTTAAATGAGTATTGGTAAAGTTAATGGTAATTATGTCCGTTACATCAAATGAAGTCGATCAAAACTGTCAAACTTGATGTACATGTTGCANATGTCCGTTACATCAAATGAAGTCGATCAAAACTGTCAAACTTGATGTACATGTTGCAGAACTTTTTGGCGTCACCACCACCTCTGCGGGCTCTGGCCACCCAAGTGGTTACAATTCCCTCCATTCTGATTGGTTTGTATTGTGCTTGATTCTCTTAATAGGGGTAAACATTTTGTGTCAATATAATCCAATTCGAATCAAGGGAATAGATTTTATTTTACGAACAAAAAATATTTTTCAGGGAGTATAATATAATAAAATTTTCAATTTCACATGGATTTTCTTAATCTAAGAGTCATTAAAAACCTAATAAAAGCTAGCTAAGTTGTTGAAACTCCATATTTATGACACAAATTAACTCTCTCATGAACCATTTTCAAAACCCTTTAAAATCTCCATATGTGCTGACCAACAACCCTCCTTTCTTCCCTAATACAACCTGTCTCTTAACCACCACCCCCCCCCCCCCCCAACACAAAACAAGTCGCTATATATATATATATATATATATATCCTCTATATACCCAAAAAAATCAATTCATGCATGCTCAAAAATCTTGAAAAAAAGACTCGCAAAACAAATAACACAAGAGATTATATTTCAATGGACGTTCACGTTGCAGATGGAAAAAGAAATGGTGAGGCAACTATTGAAGAACAATTGGAATCGCCTCTCCTTGAGGCTGCACCAACACCTCCAAAACCACCCAAAACCCCGGCGCAAAAGGGCATCCGTAAAGCCTTCAAGGGAACAGCCCATTTGTCGAATCTTCTCCCCACAGGCTCTGTCCTGACATTCCAATTCCTGTCCCCAGTTGTAACGCACGAAGGAAAATGCAAATCCTTCGTTAGTCAATCCGTTACATCATGTGTTCTTGCGCTTTGCGCCGTCTCCTGTTTTCTCTTGTGTTTTACCGACAGTTTCAGGGACGAACGAGGAAAGGTCAGGTACGGATTAGCCACATTCCGTGGCCTGTGGGTGATTGATGGATCAAAAACATTTCCACCACAAGATGCTGACAAATATAGGCTAAAGTTCATAGATTTTGTCCATGCATTCACGTCGATTCTTGTTTTCGGGGCGGTGGCAATGTTCGACAAGAATGTGATCAATTGTTTCTATCCATCGCCTTCAGAAGAAACCCTGGAGATTCTTAAAGCATTGCCTATAACCATTGGGGTAATTTGCAGCATTTTGTTCATTGTTTTCCCTTCCAAACGGCACGGAGTTGGCTTCCCTCTCTCGCGCAATTAGTATCCGACATTCTTGTATTCATTTATTTTATCTTTCTTTGTATTTTCTTCGTCCATAACTATTTTATTTTCATATTCTTTTGGGCACAATTCCACATCAATCTTGGAATGTGAATGCTCATTGAACTTTTAAACATATTATCAAATCTCTCGATCAATATTTCTATCATTAATCAATGTGGATTCAACCCTTAACAAGAATCGTTCATTCGATGCATACCAACAAGAAGTTACCTAAATATTGTCCGTTAAAATCATATTTTGTGACAAGATATGTAATTGACAATATTCATCCTCTTTGATATATTAATGTCTTCATATAATTACCTGCAATTCTACATATATACCATCAAAAAAATAAATGGGTGAGCATTTGCTAATCTTTTCATTCTTTGGGTTTCTGTGCAAAAGAATATAACCAACTGAACTAGAACCAATCAGTTTGGCTTATATTTTAAATTGTTCTTGTTTTAGAACCAAGAATCGATCGATTTTGATTCGATTCCGGTTTGAATGGTACCAAGAACAAGTTTTAACCTATCCAGTACTTTAATTAATTATATTTATTTGTTAATTTAGTGATGATATTTATTACACAAAATTTTTTATGAACCTTGCATTGAATTGCGGTTCTTATTTTTCGTTGTATATTTGATTATTAATTTGTGGTGATAGAATTTGTGCTGTAGTTTGAATTGATGGTAACATTGGAGTTGTCTTTTATATTAAATTTTATCTTTTAATGTCAATCTGGAAGAAATTCATTCGTTGAGGACCAGTGTTCCATGAATTTACACCGATTAAGGATTTATATGCTAGAAATAAAATTTGATCAATGTACGTAGGATTGGCCTAAACTTCTAGGTCAGAGGTCAGGTTTCTTTTTCTATACTAAGTTTTTATTTTATTTTTGTTGATAAATATTGTTACGTCCTATAAATTACGTGATATACGCATGATGGAGGAGGTCCTACATTGACTGACTCGACATTTATTATTTAATTGAATTGCGTATATTAAACTAAGCAACCGCATTTTGGGCTTGGACTCGACCCACTAATACATGTGGCCTATTTGCATTTTCCTATATATGTGTGTAATTCAGTTCACAATTAAGGTATGTTTTCTAACCTAATAAAATTTGTTGATCTCAAAAAAGTGCGCCAATTGATTCTCGGCCGCATCCCCCTCCATGCATCACTAACACGCTAAAACACAAAGGTAGCCGATCGAGAAGTCCGACGACGATTTGCACTTTACTACTATCAGTATGTATGCCACGTTATCTACATTATCATTTTATAGATATCATGTTACTTGCTTCACACTAGCAAGTTTGATCTGATCATCATATAACCAAACCCTATCTCATGTCTCTTGTACTCATTTTCTTTCTCGTCCAGTCGTTGATTTGACCGTCGGAGTGTAAACAGTCGTCATACTTTTTTCTCGACCTGTGGCTTTTGCCTCCTAGTGGGGTGTTTCAATGTACAAGTGATATCTATGTGGAGGGGAGGTAGTTGAGATTCTATTGGCATATTTTTTTAGGTCAACAAATATAATGGTTTGGTTTAAAAAAACTCGAGCGTTTCTTATTGATCTTTGCAGAATACTCTGAGTACGACCATTCACACACGAAGAAATAATATTTCAACTAAATCATTTTCCATGTCATGGATGCACGCATGTGCACGCACGTGAGAGTTGTATATTTGGAGACTAGTGGTGGTCAAGGTGACGGAACAAGGAGTTCATTCTAGAAGGAGACATTGACGATCATTGAAAATGAAGGATCTAAAAACCATGTGCCATGTGGTGATGAGAGGGGTTGATCGAGTTGGGGAAGTCTCTCTCTCTCTCTCTCTCTCTCTCTTTGGGATTTATTTATTTATTTTGTTGGTGCGTGTAGGGTCTTCAATTATGCTACGTAAATTGCATTCCAACCTAAAATCTAAATCCCAAAATTTCAAATATGTTAAACACCAAGAAGTCAAGATTAATGTAGTATAATTGAGGAATTTATAAAATGTTATTTTTGTTGTATGACTACACAAATCAAATACTTGGTATATTCTACTGAACTGGATTCACTACGCAGGATTCAAAATAAGAAATTTAAGCTCATGTTTGGTTTGGATTAAAATCAAATTGTAATCCAAATTAAAGTCAAACAATCAATATTAATCACATCTTTCATGGGTCCCACAACTTTTCAACCACACATTTCAAAAACTTTTATCACAATCTTCTAAAAATCTAATTTTAATCCTCACCAAACAGCCTCTAAATCTTGTTCGCTATATAATGAAGTGTTGTATAATAATATACAGAAAACATGCTTAAGAACCCGTGACATTATCAACACGATGCATAGACTTCTTGTCCAAATTTTGTACTTGTTTAGTTCTTTACTTTATAATTAAGCTTTCATAGACTATAATATACAAATCTAGAAACAAGTAGCAATCAGATTTTGATCTTTAGAAAAAAATAATATGACTTGGAAACTAAATTAAAAATTCTTGAAAACTATTCAAAATGTCAATTTTTAGGTTAAATTAGTTAAAAGTATATTATTATAAATACATAATAAATATCGAAAGTTTCCCCCACCCACTCACCACCCACCCCACATGATATATAACTAATCACACTTGTGTCTATCAAATGCTAGGACATTTTTCTTTTACATACTAAATATTTTAATCTATAGGCACAATACTCCTACTATGATTCAAAATTTGAGTTTATTAACCTTTTATGAGATCATTAAATATCACCGGGGGGACGCCTAGGCCCACAGGCGCCCCCAAATAGGGGGATATCTAGGGATGACAAAAAAGCTCGACGGTTCATACTGCTCGGGCCCGGCCCGTAAAAAGCCCGAGCCGGGCTCGACTCGGTCTAACCGAGCCAAGGCTCAGGTCAAGCCCCATTTTGGGGCGTCGGCTTGAGCCCGAGAGTGGCCCGAGCGAGTCGGCCCCATAAAAATAAAATATATATATATATATATATATATATTAAAATCGGTTGCCTTTGCAGCCTGCAAATCAAAGCTGCCTACTATCGAGCTTTTTTTTTCCGGCTCGGTTCGGTTCGTTTCGTTGATACCACTAGGGATACCACTTGTCAATTATGTAATCTTTTAGGTAAATAAATATTTACAAATAGGTTTTTTCTGGATGGACGCCCCCCAATAAGGGAACACCACTTATCAATTATGTAACTCCTTAGATAAACAATTATGTACAAATAGATTTTTCATTTGATATTTCACAACGTACAAATATAGGGGTGCAAGTCTTCGTTCTTTTATGAGTCTAACTCTTTGTGCAACTCATGAAAACTTATCACATCCTTTCCAACATTACAATATACCAAACATTGTATACATGGAAGGCGATAATTGGACAGTTTTAGACGTTGAGTCCCATCTTTGTGAAATGCCAATAATGAACATGTTTGAATGCAAAAGGCCAAGTAATTTTCAAATCTTTTCACAGCTTTAGTAGGTTGATTTGGATTATTGCTTCTTTTTTCTACATAAATTTCATTGTCAGTCAAAATTGGTTCATTTAGTCAAAAGAAAGACTGGCCACTCGAATAGACAAGTGAAGTGGACACTTTTGGTGACTCGTAGAATTTTCTGCATTCTATAATGTCGCTAACTCTAAGAGAGTGTTTGATAGGGATTAAAATTAAATTTTTAGTAGATTGTGATAGAAATTTTTTAAATGTGTGGTTGAAAAGCTGTGGGACCCATGAAAGCTGTGGTTAATACTGATTGTTTGATTTTGACTTGGATTAAAATCTAATTTTAATCTGTACCAAATAAGGTCACACACCCGTAAAGCATCCTGGTATCAAGAAAACAAAAATGCAATAAAATATTGGAAGGGGATTGCCCGTAAAGCATCACGACATCAAGGAAGCAAAAGTACTGTAAAACAATGGGACGGAATTGTGCACAAGTCGAACGACAGAGGTGCACAAGAATTCTAGGGTTTTTTTTTTTTATTTTTTATTCTAAAAGTCGAATGAAGGAGATGCACAAGAAAACTTGTATTTTTTTTAAATAATAAAGTTATTATTCGTGGAATTTTTTAGTAATTTATTATACTTGGAAAATGTGGTAGGATGTAATTTCCAAGCAAATTCTTTAATTCCCATGTGATGTGCGAGGTATAAGAATACAACTCCATATTCCCAACGGAGTCATAAGTTGTTGTCCAATTAATATTATTTTATGAGATGTCGTGAATAGTATTTAAATACAGTTGAAAAACAAATTTATAAATGATTTATAAACTCAGTTAAAATAAAATATTAACTTCAACAATTAATTTATTACCATTACTCATTATTATTCATTCATTCCATAAAATCACTATTTTTTTTTATTTTTTTTTACTATTACTCTTTATAAATTATTCTTAAAATTTTCAAATACAGAATTATCCAGCCAACAAATGAAATTAAGTTTGGCAAATCTATAAATTATTCATGAGATGAAGAACGGTTGGATAATACAAAATGTGTGGATAATATTTAAATATATAATTAAAATTAATATTTGATTTTAGGGTTAATTTCACAAATGATCATTGAATTTATCTAAAAATTACAAAACGGTCACTGGAGTTTAAAACTTGCAAAAACGGTCATTGAAGTTTCATACTCTTTCACAAACGGTCTCTAAAGTTTTAATTTATTTCACAAACGGTCACTGAAGGATCATTATGATTTTAATTCAAATTTAAAAGACCAAAATACGTGGATATAGAAGTTTGACCACCTCAAGTACAAATTTCTTGCTATTAAGTGTCACATTTGACACTTGAGGTGATCAAGCTTCTATGTTCACATAATTTGGTCTTTCAAGTTTGAATTAAAATCATAAAGATCTTTCAGTGACCTTTTGTGAAATAAATTAAAATTTCAGCGACCGTTTGTGAAAGCGCATGAAACTTCAGTGACCATTTTTGCATGTTTTAAACTTCAATGACCATTTTATAATTTTTAGGTAAGTTCAGTAATCATTTGTGAAATTAACCTTTTGATTTTAACTAAATATGAGAACCATTTATAAATTTGTATCCAAACAAAAGCTCAATTTCTTTCAAAAATTAGACTGTCTTCGTCAGTAAATTTCTTTCAACATATTTGTAGAATTTGCACGTCATGTGTTCAAAGTAACTGAGTGATTGGCGGTTTGGTGAATGCATTTTGCTCAATCATTTGTTCTCTCCTTTTTGACTACTACTAGTACTTATCTACAAGAATATTTTAAGCTCCTATATAAATAAAATCTTCTTCCTTTCATTTTCAATTTGCTGGCAACATTTTCTTTCGCTATTTTATTTTTTTATTAGATAGCTTTTTCTTGTAATATTATGTTAATGAATTAAAATAATAGGTATAGTCCTAATGCAACTGATTCACACTTACACCGTCTATCCACCATAATTATAAATTAACTTCTATTAATCTAGCATCAGTATATCAGACGGTTTAATCGAGATTATCTCGATAACACAATATGATGGAATTGTTAAAGTGGTATTAGTTGTTTGAACCCTCTTAGGTCCTATCGGGTAGTCGAGCTCAGATGCACACTCAACTCAATTTGGACCTTCGACGTGTCAAATAGGTGTAGACAACTTTACACAAAATCGGTGATGAGGATAGAACAATTGCTACCTTTCAATTAAGTTTCTTCACCACCATTGCCTACCCAACCATCTCTAAATCCACGCATACCAAAAATATCTCCATCTAAATAAAATGAGCGCAGAGGTGCTTTTCAAAAATAGAAGGCAAGAAGAACTAGACTTGTATGCAACTCATAAAGAATTAATCCAATTGTACAACTAGTGAGTTACCAAGTTTCATGTTATTGATTTGAAAAATAATTTTTAAAATGGATGCCTATCAAGTGTGAAGTTGTAAAGAAAATTGTACAAGTATGCATGATTCTTAAACTAATTTGTTTGAGAGGGTTGGTACTGCTCTCTATCCAATGTAATTTGTATATATTGATACATCGTTCATTCTTAACAATGAAAGCATGCCAGCACATATAATATCGCCTCGAAGCATTACATTTTGGAGTTCTTCTATTCGTCAAGAAGATGTGATGTGTCAAATTGTCAAAAATACATTGAAGGATAGTAATTTCAAAACAACAAATCTCAAGTCGTAGAACTTCAAAACACGTATGAGAAACATACTTCGTTGGGTCCGAGACAAAAAAAAAGTAGGACCTAAATTTTGAAAATGTCACACGAATTTTCTGTTTGACAACTATTATTTGAAAAAAAAAATTATTCCCAAGACTTACATTTCTCATCCCACGAACTTTAACCCCAATCTAAAATACAAAAACACTGCACATTTTTCTCATTCCCCCTCACACACTACACACACTAGTTCAACATTCCTACAATTTTCCCTGTAATCCTTAATCCCATATATAAACCAACTAATCACATTTAAATCCTTCTTCCCTTCCAATTATGGCTTCTACTTTCATTTTCCTCCTCTTCTTTACAGTTCCTCTGAGTTTTCATCTAAATTCTGCACTAAATCAAGAAGGCTTGTACCTGTTAAGAGTTAAGGATTCCCTCTCAGACCCTGCCGGTTTTCTCGCCAACTGGTCCGACCGTGATGCCACCCCATGCAACTGGACTGGAATTACATGCGACCATCTGAACTCGGTTATTTCAGTCAACCTCGACGGCGCTTCTCTCTCCGGTCCCTTTCCAATGTTCCTCTGCCGGTTGCCTTCTTTATCTAGACTTTCTCTCTCTAACAATTCTATTAACTCTTTACTTCATGTCTCCATTTGGTCGTGCCGGAACCTGACTTATCTTGACCTGTCGGAGAATCTTTTTGTTGGCACCCTCCCTTACAGTCTCGCCGACATTCCCTTCCTCCGGTAAGAATTTGAATCAAATTTGGATCTTTACAGCTTTGCTTTTGTGGGAGTATTGCAAGTATTAAATGCAATTTATTGTAAATATATTTACTGTTCTGTCATCATTTATGATATTGAAGTTTTTCTTGTATGTACGAAGAGTTTTGAATCAGGGTTTATGAGATAATTAAGAACTATTTAATTCTCGTGTTCTTTTGGAATGTTATTACATGTGTGTAAATACCCCTTTTCAGTACTTTTTATTTGATATAAGGTACATTAAAAATGATATCATTGTTTGCAGATACATAAATTTTGAAGCAAACAATTTTTCCGGCAACATTCCTTCGAGTTTTGGTAACTTCCGGCAACTGGAAACACTTAGAATTACAGAGAACTTGCTCAATGGTACCATTCCTGCTTCTCTGGGTCGGATAACAAGCCTGAAATTTCTCCAACTTGCTTACAACCCGTTTTCACCTGGTCGACTCCCACCGGAACTTGGTAATTTGACGAACCTTGAAGAGCTATGGCTTTCTGATTGTAATCTTGAGGGGCCAATACCGGAGAGTTTTGTTGGGCTGAATCGACTCGAGAACTTTGACTTGTCGGAAAATAGATTTACCGGTCCAATACCAAGTCTGATTTTTAAGCTCAAGAGTGTCGTTCAAATTGAGCTGTACAATAATTTGTTTACTGGAAAATTGCCTGCTGGGTGGTCGAATTTGACTAAGTTGCGACGTTTTGATGCTGCGATGAACAGATTAACTGGGACAATTCCAGATGAGTTGTGTGAGTTGCCGCTCGAGTCACTGAATTTATATGAGAACCAGCTTGACGGACAAATCCCAGAAAGCATTGCCAATTCCACAAATTTATACGAACTAAGATTATTCGACAATCATCTTATTGGGTCACTGCCGAATGAACTTGGTAAGAATTCAGCTTTACAAACATTGGACGTTTCATATAATAACCTTTCGGGTAAGATACCCGAACATTTATGCCAAAGAGGAGTGTTGGAAGAGCTTGTATTGATAAACAATTCATTTTCTGGGAATATTCCGGAGAGCCTTGGGAAATGCTGGAGATTAATGCGGATTCGGATGCGGAGTAACCAGCTTTCTGGAGAAGTTCCGGCTGACTTTTGGGGCTTGCCACGCGTTTATTTGCTAGACCTTGATAGCAATGCATTTTCAGGGAATATATCACACAAGATTTTTGGTGCAAGAAATCTATCTACCCTTTTAATTTCGAATAACGTGTTATCGGGGAGTATACCTAACGAAATTGGATCATTGCAAAATTTGATCGAGCTTTCTGCACACAACAATTATCTTGGTGGGGCGATCCCGAGTTCATTGGTACACTTAGGGCTGCTTGGAAAGCTTGATCTTAGTAACAATCATCTCTCCGGGGAGATTCCAAGGGGAATTAAATACTTGAAGCAGCTCAATGAGCTTAATCTGGCTAACAATAGGTTATTTGGTGAAATCCCGGATGAAATTGGGAGCATGTCGGTGCTTAATTACCTTGATCTTTCTCGGAATTCATTTTCCGGTAGTATCCCACGTTCACTACAAAATTTGAAGCTCAACATGCTGAATTTGTCAAATAATCAACTTTCTGGGGAAGTGCCTCCTATATTTGCTAAGGGAGTTTATTGGGATAGCTTTCTTGGAAATCCGGGTTTGTGTAGTCATGCTGCTGGTTCATGTAATCCCAAAGGTGAAAACAAAAATCGAGTCTTTTTATGGATATTAAGGTCTGTCTTCGTGATTGCCGGACTTGTTTTTCTCGTTGGAGTTGTTTGGTTCGTATGGAAGTTCAAGAAAGTCAAGAAAACGAATAAAGGTGTTACTATGACTAAGTGGACTTCATTTCATAAGCTAGGATTTAGCGAATTCGAAATAAGTGATTGCCTTAAAGAAGCTAATGTGATAGGACGGGGGGCATCTGGTAAAGTGTATAAAGTTGATCTTAGCAATGGTAAGACAGTTGCAGTAAAAAAGCTGTGGGAAAGATCGGACAGGAATGAAACCGGCTTTTGTAACATGGATTCTGAGAAAGACGAGTTTAAAATCGAGGTAGAGACACTGGGAAAGGTTAGGCACAATAATATTGTGAGATTATGGTGCTGTTGCAATACAGGGAGTTCCAAGCTATTGGTGTATGAATACATGCCTAATGGGAGCTTAGGTGATTTACTGCATATTAACAAGAGTAAATTGTTGAATTGGTGGACGAGGTTCAAGATTGTGTTGGATGCTGCTGAAGGGCTCTCGTATTTGCATCACGATTGTGTTCCTTCAATTGTACACCGCGATGTTAAACCCAACAACATACTGTTGGATGAAGATTTTGGCGCAAAAATTTCTGATTTCGGGGTAGCAAAGATTTTGAAGACTGTAAATCGCGGTGTCGAATCCATGTCTGTAATTGCTGGTTCTCGTGGTTATATTGCACCAGGTACTCCTTTCTGTTATGTTCATAAATTAGATTTAATGACAATGATGCTAACAACTGGTTGAATTTTATTGTGTTCAGAATATGCATACACACTTCGAGTGAATGAAAAGAGCGACATATACAGCTTCGGCGTAGTCATTCTAGAACTGGTGACAGGCCGAGCTCCAACCGATCCAGATTTCAGGGAAAAAGATCTGGCTACGTGGGTATGCTTGACATTAGATAAGAAAGGTATCGATCATGTGCTGGATCCCAGTCTCAACTCAGAATTCAAAGAACACATTTGCAGGGTACTTGATATCGGCCTACTATGTACTAGTTCCTTGCCAATGAACCGCCCTTCAATGCGCAGAGTTGTCAAGATGCTGCAGGTGTTGGCCGATAACATTCCTAACGATGCACAAAAGGAGGGGAAGATATTCCCGTTTCATTATAATGATTGTGATCATGAAAGCATGGTTTGAGAGCTATCCATGTTTCGAACCCGGGCTCTAGAAGTAGTTAAACTCGGAATTCGATTAGTAAACCGACTAATACTTGTTATAAGTGTAGTTGTTGTAGTATATTTGAATAGTAGATTCAAGATTGAGGGGATGCAAAAATTTTGTAAAGATCCCAAGAATGAATGTAATAATT
>CAIGRO010100106.1:0-13436 GCA_903798355.1 Fraxinus baroniana | reverse complement strand
ATTTTAATGTGCAACAAACACACTCCTAATGTTAGAAATGAATAATGATGTATTCACATTTCGTGTAGCATTTACAATACCCTAATTGATTTGATTCTATGTAAGCATAATATCGACAAAATTTTATTTAGCTCATGTTTGATCTTCATTTTCTCTCACTCATTTTTAATCAGACATTTCATGAGATTCATAATTTTTATAAACTTTTAACCACACATTTTATTAATTTTATCAAAATCTACTAAAAATATAATTTTTAGTTAATTCAAGCAAGGGCTCAATATGATAAAAGAAAAAAAGAAGAAGAAAAAGAGCAGATATTTGGCTTACCGCAAATACTGAAAGAACTGACAATGAATCGTGCTACACGAACACTTCGATTGACACCTTGGATGACCGAACACACACACCTCGTGGGGCCGAGCATTATTTTACTTACGCAGGATCCACGCGTAATGTGAAGGTCGGTCACTCGAGATGTCAACCATTTTCGGGTAAAGTGACTTTACTCATTGACGATTTGTGCTTATTTACCGTACCATGATGAGCGAGCTTGCTAGTATTTATTGATTGCACAGTGTATCCCTTCTTTCTAAGCTTTTAATACCAGCCACCAAACACACCTCTAGTGGAATTGGCCAATCACAATTCACATGGAGTGTAGTGATGCTCTCTGTTAAGGGGGAATCCATGACGTCATATTGACCTCGATATGGAACACTTATGGGCCTTCTAGTGGGCTATGGCTGACGTTTGAAACGAATTTCTCTACAGTGGGCCCCTAGACTTACATCATCATAACTAAAAAGGGTTTTGCTATGGGTATCCCAGCGTTTACACGCTCGGTTACCCGACCCCACTGTCCCTCTCACAATAGGGGGCAGAATTATTATATTTACGTGGGGTCCACGGTGGGCCCCTCACTTATGTGAGGGACGGGTAACCCGGAGTGTAAACACTCCGGGTACCTTTAGCAAAATCCAACGAAAAAATGCCATTCCACGTAAGAATTGGGTTTTCTTACAGACACGTGGCGCTTGCTTTTGCTCTCCCTGGGACGCGGAGATTTTAGTACACTGAAAGCAGGCTTTTCAATAGCCAATGAGAAGATAACACGTGGAAGAGAGTGTGTGTTGTGCGTGTAAAAGACGTAAGAGGGTGGAGTGTGGTGCCCACTATCAAAATGTATATTTGCAATATATGAAGGTGAACCGTTGATGGTGCTAAATATTGTGTCTGCCACATGTAAATACGATATTTTATTGCTGATTCTTTGTTCTCAATAAATGCCTAGTGCGTTAATTGAGAAAAATAAATGAATATAATTAAGCTATTGTTTGTAAAAATTTAAAAATTTAATTGAGCAACGCTATTGCAGAGCTATCAAATTTTTAGATGTAAGGCTCATCTCGGTCAAGACGAGGTCTTTGAAAGAGGGTCGTTATAGAAGATGCCAATCGCCTTGAAAATGCACTACAATAAGAGGCGACACCTCGTCTCATGCAACACGTTCCAGACAGACGTCCAAAGGTATGACCTCATCACCTCGATGGGCACAAGTGGAAGAGGCAATGTCTAAGTGGAGTACACACCTTGTACGGTCTTTGGTTAGCTTTATTTAGCTAGCTGTCACGTGATTGCATAACAATAGTCCCCAAGTCCAAATATGAATATTTAAATAATGTGTGGACTTTTAAAAAATTATAATCATGTCGCAGAGCAAGAACTAGCGAAGTAAGGAATGAGAATATGCATCTAATTAAACGAGGCTTCTCATAAAGCCGAGGATAAGGTCAATCATCTTATTAGATGAGGCATCTCGCGAAATGAGGAATGATGTTTTTGAAACCCGGATGAAATGATAGCAATAGATGGGGAGGAGACAAAATAATGAGGTCATTATAGCTTGATCACACTGAATGATTAGGTCATGTGAGTATTTTTGGCAATAACCGAATGAAGTAGTTGACACATAAGTTCAGTGGGGGGCTTCGGATGTGGCCTCAATAATAGACCAGGCGAGGCTAGACTACGTAAAGGAATTCTTTAGGATCCCTGATTCAATGAAGATGCTAGCGTCCGAAACACACAAGAGGGCCTACTATTAACGACGGGGGGTTGGCAATGAGTGATGCAATCCTCTGAGCTGGGATCAATGTGTCTGCCTCTGCACAATTGGGTTTGGCGTTGGTAGAAAGATGTGCTTAGATTATTGGGTCTGGGCTTTATGGGTAACGGTTGAGAGGTAGTGATTGATGGTGCAAATGGGCAATGGATGGGGTGGGGGTTAGCATTCCAAACCCCCCCCCCCTATGTACATAAATATTCCCACAGAATTTCATCAGAAAACTCACAATGAGTGGACCTCACCGGATATTAAAAAAAATTCCGCGGGACCCACGCGTATGTGTGTACTGGTAAAATTCTGTAACTTCTGCAGCTCTGCTTCAGTACAAGCAGCAAAGCTCTGGTTGGTTAACTAAGGGAGAAATATTTCCTTTTTCCTTTTTCTATTTTGGGTGTAGATTCTTTCTGTTTTTGTTTTTGAATTGTTATTTTAATAAAAATAAGGGCTATTATAGAAAACTTGGCTTTTAAACGATTTGACCGGCACTTCCCATAACGTAAGAAGCAAGACTTAAACATTTAACTGTATTAGGGACTCAAAATTGAGCTCAGAATCTCGATTTTAAAGGGAGTTAGAAATACCACACCTGAAAGGTTAGGAATTTCAAATTTGAACCTAATTCTCATTGATGCAATAGATAAATTTTCATTTTTTTATCGATGAAGCAATGCATGTCAAATTATCTTATCTACGACTATCCATTTTCTATCCGATACTACCAAGCCAGCACACATTACGTGCCATTAGTTTTCAAAGTAATTTAAAGATGTCATGTCACTAGTTCCAAATAGGAAATGCCTTGCAATTCAAACACAGAATACTGAATATATATACAAACAAAAATTAGAATTTATGATTCTCAAAAGCCAGGGCACATTCTTGTACAACACATTCAAGTTTAGGTCAACAAAAATGAATCTAAAGAGTCCCAACAAAAGGAAAAATGAGAAAGAATGAGAGGACAAAATAGAATTCAGAAATATTCTGAGCTCCGCCTCTACTGATATTTTCTGCAGATGTACATTTTTACATTGAGGGCATGTTTGGTACACAATATGATATTAAAAATTCTTTTTATTCAATTCTACCTCGCGTTGTCGAATCGTCCAACCAAACATGCACTAACAGACCAACATTCTAAAGCAAAATGTATAGAAACTTAAAAGAGAGTTGAATAACTTGTATATTTTCCTAAATCATTTCAGGCTCTCTCTTTTGAGAGAGGCGATATCAAATGATGCAATGTACTTGTTTGGATAACAGCACTAGGATTGGTGTCTCTTGTGCGAGTTGATACCGATTGCCTGATGCCAAAATTCCTCTCCGTCCCACTTCGAGCAAAATGTTGCCATGGCTTTGGGAGAGCTCGCACCAGCCGAGTTGAAGCTACCAGTAGGACTACACCGACAAGAATAAATACCCTGTGTTTAAAGATCCCGAGGTGAACAAGTTTCTAATGTATTTCAAGCCTTCAATAAAGTCCAGATTAGAATTTCTATCAAGGGGTCAGATTTAAATTGCTAATAATTTAAAGAGGAATAAAAGAGATGAGCAAATGGATATCATATACCATCCGAGCAGCAGCGATAGACAAGCCACTGGCGCTGAAGGCAATCCTTCGCCCAATGCAAACATACCAGCAAGTACACCTGTCACGATTGATGCAACAGCAGCACATGTAGACACAACAATTGCCCTTCCGTGCTTTAAACCGCATGTCTATTTGGAAAAACGAGAGCAATTATTATCACAAATACATACTTGAGCAATAGCCAATAGCAGTGTAACTCAATAATAAATGGCACCGATAAGAAGCATAAAGCAATAGCTCCTTCATAAGAAGCAAAGAGATATCTGAATATGGTTTGTTTGAATGAAAATTTAGCAAAATAAACCGAGAACAAAAAACTGATTGAGAGGGAAAACAGCACTGGAATTTAAATTACCTGGTAAACAAAACCGGAACCACTGCAGGATATGCTGACTAGTAAACAAATAGGTAGCAGTAACTTAGAAAACCCCTGCTCCAAGAATAGAAATCCCATCTTTGATATCACAGACGCGACCCTGAAATTACAGTTCAGAATTCCTCTCAGAAAAGTGTATCCCAAACCTAAAGAAATAAGGAACATTTAGACCAGGAAAAGTGCATGAAGTCAAGAAAAAAGGTCAAAAAGAAAAACATTCCCCTGGTTCCTGCTGCCAGGGGAAAATTGAGAAAAAATAAGATCGTGCTTTATATAAGTGATTTACCTAAATGACATGAACAGGATAAAAAGAAAATCAAGACAAATGACTACATAAATGTTCTTTGTGAACTAACAAAATGGAAGAAGAGGAGCCTAGTTTCAGGAAATAAAAGCCTAATTTCCACCCCCACCTAGCAATTTGTGTTATGTATGACATGAAGGCTGCAGTTTTCAGCTAGTCAATTTGCAAGATATTCCAATTGGCTGTTAATGAAAAACAAATATAATACTGAGTGTAGTTTCTTCCAGATATCTACAAACCCCACCCCATCCTCTTTTTTCCAGGGTTGACTCTGCATAAAAGTGATAATTTCCAATTATATATAAGAATTTTTATTTTTTTTTGAGAAATAGAGTTTAATGTAGAGAGGGGTTAGTACTCCACATAAATGTGTTGCACTCCAATCTGGTACTCCCTCCAAAAAACAAATATTTGTTCAAGAATAGAAATTGTGTCCCAGTCCATCTAAGATTGATTTTTACTGTCATAAGCATTGACACTCCAATACAAACAAATTGACAGTAGTCAACAAAACCCCCAGGTAACTTCATTTCAGCATTCCCCATTAACATTAAAAAAATTTGAATGACTATGTTGTCCCCAGCTCAAGAATAGAAGAGTATGGAGCAAAACCCTTGGATACAGGTTGAATAAATGAAGAGAAAGCCAGTGCTCATCAGTTGATACATTGTGAACATTCTCAAGCTGTTGGCATTTTCTCGGTAGGTACTGAACTTTCAAGTTTTTTCCATAAGCAAGAAAGCATTACTCACACGAATGTTCTAGAAACCTATCCAATAGAGTGACCGCCGATCTCCAAACTTTGGTTAATTCAACACATGTATGATGAACAAATATGAGCCGTCAAGATATCCAGCATCTCATCATTGCCTGACATCCACTCCAAAAGTGCATCACTAACGAGTTTCTTAAACATCTTGAGCACACGAGCACGTAAATCATCTTCTTATCATGACTTACGAGTACATTGACATTTTCAAAGCCTTTTTTCCATTTTAGCAGGCCTTAAAAATCTTTAAGTATTGAAAAATGATTAATAGATATTAAAAATAATAAAAAATCACTTGTGGAGTGAAGTCACATTAACCCCCACCCCAATGTCATGCCTTGAATTATGAATAACCTCCCTATATTTGAGTTGACATTTGAAACCCAAAGTTTAATAAAATCAAGCAAATTACACTATACGGTCAAAGCGTTGACCGTGTGGTGTAATTTGTTTGATTTTATTTTTCTAAGGCCCCATTTTGTTTGGTATAGTTAAGCTGATTTAATCGCTGTTAAAATCAAGTAGATGTTTTATGAGTACAATAGGTAATAAGATGTTTACACTCATAAAGTTCAAGAATAATAGTTCTAATTGTCTTTTCATAATCAATAATCACAAATAATTATAATCAGATAAAATTTTCCAAAACAATAGGGTAAGTCTTATTGCACTTTCTCCACTTTAAGGATCAAAAGTACCCTTGATTTAACCAACCCCCTTCACATCCTTGTTTAAATAGGTTTGAAATTCAAATAGATTTTGAAACATCAAAATGAATTTCAAACCAGAATTTCAGATCTTACACTATGAAACTCTGATTATACATTTCACATGTCAGCTCCCCCTTGTCCTCTAAACCTACCGAAATCAATGTTTGAAGTGAGAGAAAAGTAAAGATGGACGGATTCTTGTATACGTCGGCAACTAGGAAATTTGTATCTTGGTTAAAGTTTGAGAGATGATCAGGGAAATGAACATCATTTTCAAAACCAGGGTAAATTGGCATTAAGGCAAAACATAGCTGGAAGTGAGGTATTTAACGTCTCTGTCCCTAATTCATCCAACAAATAACTCCTTCATATGACCATAATTAGCAAACCAAAAGGTTGACTGAGAAAAAGGAAAACCACAAAAAACATAAAAAGCTTCTTTTAATTAATTCAAGACAAAAATGTACCCAAACAAAATGCCAGACTCCAAGCCATATATAATTTCCTCAACAACTTCATACTGCACCTAAATGGGGAAAATGAAAAAAGTCAAAATAAAATTGGAAAGATGCATGTCAGTCCAATCGACGACAATATACTTAGCAAGGAACATTAAGTTTACCAAGTCCTGCTCTCTACGACGGCGTCTATAGATACGAAGCCATCCATTTAGCAGTACCTGTAATCAACAAAGTATTATAAAGTGAGTCACTATTACAGGATCAAAAAATAACAGCATTCTTGTTTTTTTTTTTTTTCCCTTTTCTTTTAAGAAGAAAAAGTAAAAGCATTTGCATTTGCATTAGGAGGCCAATAATTAGAAATACGGTCAAAATGAAAACTAATTGCAACAAAAAGGCACAAACAAAAAGGGACAACCAATCAACCCCAATCACCAATCCCCACCCCCAAAAACGCGTGAATTTTAGCCCTTCTTTGGTGAGGATTAAAATCAGTTTTTTAGTAGATTTTGATAAAAGTTGATGAAACTTGTAGTTGAAAAGTTGTGAATCCTATAAAATATGTAGTTAAAATTAATTGTTGACTTTGACCTAGATTAAAATATCTACCAAACAGGTGGCTTAGAATATAACTAAATAACGTCATGATCACTTGCATGCTCCCATTTGAAATATCACAGAGTTTAAGAAGGGTATTTTGTGCAAATTCCCATAGTCACCACAAATATGAAGGCCAAGTATTCTTGTATCACATCATTACAAAAAGGAAATAGAAGCATCCAAGGATGGGAGTAGTACAATGTAATTGAACTTCTCAAAATAGCAATTTATGTTCTCTCTCTCTCAAAGAGAAGAGGAAAAGAAAACAAAAGGGAGAAGAAAGAAAGAAAACAAATTCAAAAAGGGTTCCCATCAGTCACTACAAACTGTCACCGCCTCCATCATCCACCTATGAAATGAGTCACTGTCTCCACCAGCCGCCTCTCCACAAGTTGGTGGTTGTGGATCTAGAGTGGGAGATAGAAGTTAAAGGCCGGTAGTGGGAGACATTATGAGTGGAAGGGCTAGAATGGCTCAAGTGAGAAGAAAGGGCAGCCAAATTGTGGTGATGATCCAGACATCGTTGTGACTTAATTTTATTGTTATTGGATTTTATCAATTACATTTTCTATTATTGGGCTTATAGTAGTGGGTTGCCCAATCCCATCACTTAACTAGGTTTTTACCATTTATATGGCTTTTCATTGTAATTAAGATAGTTGATGAATATGATGAATTGAATAGTGGCTTGCAGACCGTTTTCTCCCCTCTTCTTCTCGCTTCTTCTTCATCTTCTACTCTGCTTCTTCCCCCTGTTTCTTCCTCCTTTATTTTTGGTTCTACATCAGGTGATAGTGGGAGGCAAAGGGTAAATTTCTCCGGTGGTGAGATGCAAATTGGTTGGGGGGAGAAAAATGATAGTGGTAGGAAATGTTCAAACTTTTGAAAATGGCCATAAGTTACTTATTATTATTTCAAATGCTTGATAAAACACCACAATCCCCAGCCCAACCCTCAACCTTGTTTACTCTCCATATTATTGATAGTATCCATCTTGATTATTAATCTGAGTTAAGTCCAATCACAGGCAGGAACGCACAAGACTAGTGTGAATCACACATCACTCTGAGAACTATTAAGAATCTATTTCCATTTTACCTGCATCCTTTCAATTTAACAAGTTACACTATTTAATTAATCATTTCTCTATTTAATTTTGATACAAAAATATTTAACCAGTCAAATCAATGAACTGTACAAATTGCCCCGAAAATACCATATAAAAGAGCAGAAAGAAGGATGTGAAATAAGATCAAGGAATATTACAAAAGATGATTTTATCAAATCACACACACACAATTTGACAGTTACCGCAAAATCATTAAGCATTAGTGTCCAAGGGTGTATCTAGCACTATTTACGGATATGTATGCATAATAGGGTATCTGTTATATCGAGGCATTTATAACATTTCAAATAATTATGAAATGTTCCTACTATCAGATGGTGAATGGGATAAGATACCTACAAACAAGAATGCAACAATAACCGCCAGCCACGGTAAATGAAAAATTGAGATAGAAGAAGAGTTTTGCTCCTCCCCTCCAGCACCAACACCTGTTGCATATAAAGATATATAATACTTAGAAACTGGAGGAGTACCAATTGACAAAAGTTATCTAAACAAAGAATCTTAAACTATCCAAATTCCTATAATCATACAACAAAATATAAAAATTAATTATATTAAACTCATAGCCTGATAATTTAAAAGACAGTTTTTAACTTTAAAATTTTTAACCAAAGGATAAAATCCTAGCACCTTTATTTTTGCATTTCAAAAGGTCGCGTTACCTATAGTGCCAATGCCAGCCAAAGAAATTCCAATCCAGTCAATAGTATTCATGGTCTCCTTCAAATAAAAATGGGAAAATACTGAAAGGATGGCAAGTCCACAGCCAGAAACAGGTTGAATGACGGATACCTAGAATCAATCATCGACATTATGGGAGATGTGTAAGCAATAGTTCATTTTATTACCTTTAAGAAGACATAAATTGCTGAACAGTAGAAATTAAGTAAGCATGCATTATAAAACATTTACAGGAGCTTGAGATAGTGCTCGCAGCATCAAGACAGCTCCAAAAATGTCCATCAGAAAGCCTATAATCCAAGTTTTATTGGAAGCATATGCTCTTATGACCTACAAAAACGGATCATTTCGCATCACACACAAAATAAATTGAGAAGTAGAAGAATAAATGTTAAGAAAGTCCAAAAGGGAGAAAAACAACGATTAAGTGTTCAATTTGAGCAACAACCGCCCAACATTTTAGGTTGCCTAATTCCAGAAACCATGCCATAGCTAGAATAATTAAATTTACTTGGATTTTATATGTCATAATTATGATAATGTTGAGCAACTAAAAGTGCCTTTGTCGACTATGACCCAGTTGAATGCCAAGACAGGTCAAAATCTTCATTGTTTTTCCATTCATAAGTACAAAATAATGTTTATATTATATGGTTAAGGAAAAAGTTCATACGAATTGCTTTTTTATATAATTTTCTTTTGTCAAGAGTTAAACACGAGCAAGTGCAAGTAAATCAATCATTTTCTCCTTCCAATCTGTGGGTGGGTGGGGGGGGGGGGGGGCTCCTGTAGATGTAGCGATAGCAAAAAAGAAGTTTTATACTGTCAGCCCCAAATTTATTAAGAAAGACATCAGGGAACAATCAAAGTCACGTTTAGTCACGCCGACACACTAAGGTTTCACATTACAACCAAAAAAAGGCTGTCCTGTCTCATATCCATATTGGTATTAGCCATTTCGAAAATGAACTAACTAAATTCAGAGTCAGCTGAATCTTTGAACCTTGTGAGACAAGAATATGTCATTTCAAACTCCATTTAATCAATATAACACCCGTCAGGTATAACGGAAAAACAGAAAATGATAACAAGCCATTTGCAATAAAATATCACATTGAAGGCCACTTATTGAGGACTCAATGTAAGTAGTGCATTTCTTAGTGATCGCCTTTTAATTGTGTCCTTTCAAACTCATTTCATTCCAAAAAACATGAGCTTTCACAACAGACAGATTTAGCTGAATAAATCCAATACTTCATAAATTAGGTTATCCAATATGCAAAACAATAAACAAAAGCATAGAAATGAAAGAGGAATTGATAACAAAGAATATTTCTTAAAGGGAAGCAACAGTTAAGATCAATTAAAAACAGGAATTGATCATTGAATGAATTCAAGATTCATATAAAACAAAAACCCAGAAATCTAAATTACACATATACATATATATACGTTATAAATATGTATATACCTTGAGCTTGAAAGAAAGAGGAGGGAGAATGACGGTGCCTTTTTTCTGCAGGACTTTGCCGATGTTGTTGCCGGCGGTGGCAGCTATCGTCAAGAAGATTGATTCCCACATCTCTCTCTCTCTCTGTTACGATTTAGCGATCTTCGTATATAGCTATCGGGGTGGCAGGAATCTGTGTCTGATTTCGACAACAATCAACATCTCTCACGATCGCTATTTCCTTGTTTCATCAAATTACTATTCTAGTCCCTCAAGTTTCATTGTATGTTATCTAGTCCTTATCAATTTTTGTACAGTGAATTTAGGAGGTTTCTTTCTTTTTTACCTCGCTAATATCCTAGTTTGAAATCAAATCGACCGTAAAAATTTATTTAGTTTAGTTTGATTTTAAAAACAAATTAGTATGAAATTTTTTTAGAAATATTCAATTTAAAGTATTAAAAGGTATTCTAAATCGAATCATATTCACCTATATATATATATATATATATATATATATATATATATGGTGTCATTTGTGTGCAAAACTATGCCGCCCAAGGCAGCTCGACAGATAAAAATTCTGCCGAAGCACAAGTTAGCCTAACAAAGTCTAAGCCAAGCANATTTTGGAACGGACGGCTATAATTTTCTCCAGCTAGGAAGCCAAATTTCTCAAATTCTGCACAGTGCCTATATTTTGGTCCCGTGAATTGCAGTGAGAATACCCATTTCCCCTCCCCATTATTGTTCCCCATTTCCCCCAAATCGAATACCATTGCCAGCCCTAACTCCAGTCATATTCTCCATCTCCGGTCACGGGCGTGCGTAGGCGGCATTTTATTCTCCATCTCCGGTCACGGGCTTAGGCGGCATTTTCTTCCACATTATCATCGCCGGAACCGGGCTTCCACTCCAGCCATATTCTCCATCGATCCGGCTTCAAGTAGGCGACATATTACTCCACTCCAGACACATTCTTCATACGGGTGCTTTATATGGAATTTTGGTTAACCTTGTGGTTTTAGTCTGGTTTTTAGCTTCAGTTGAAATGGTTCACTTTTGGTGTAAGATAATAAATTTACTCAGAACAGACTCCATTAATGATGTTTATCGAACAAAATTTATGACATTTTTGTGTTTATGACAGAAGAAGATTGAATTGAAAAATTCACAAATTTTGCTATATGCATCTCTTCTAATCTTGTAGTTAGTGTTTTATTAACCTTGGAAAATTGCATTTCTTGGTTGATGTTGATGATAAGTGATAACTGAAGTTTGTGATTTTTCTTCTTGTTAGGAATGGTAAAATGGCTATGATGCTACTGGAGTTGTAGAGGAATTTATATTGTGAAATGTTGTATCTTCTGCAATCTAAATTTATTTTGTTACAAGGGGATGTTATAATCAATTAAGTTCAATCCTTCTGTTTGCTTTCCTTGAAATGGTTACTGCACTCCTGGAGCATTTTCCTTTGGATTAGAATCACTGCTGTGTCTTCCTTCCTTTGGGATCAATTTTTGTCATTTGATACATACAACTTGTGTTTTTAATAACAAGAACAAGCAACATGACTACTGCAACCAAATGTTTTACTTCAACCAAAATGTACCAATTCACTACACTACATCAACCAAATGCATAATTACAAGAAGCTGCTAGTTAACTCAATTAACACAACATGACTACTTCATATCTTCAACTTCTTCATTCGTTATTTAACCGAACTTGAGATTTGAACATTCGAGTCATATCTTCAACTTCTTCATTCGTCGATGGATTAGCCCAAGTACTGCTAGAAACTTCATGTCCAACACTCCTGCAACCGTGGCAAACTCCGGAGTTCTTTCCCGGCATTATGTGCATAATTCCTGAATCAAACCAAATCCCAAACTCAGTCTAGCAACTCTCCAACTGAAAAAAAGGAACATGCAGCATCTATGTGAAATTTCAAGGGACAAAGCCATGGAAACCAAATGCATCCCAGTCACCATTCAATTCACATACAATAAAAAAACAAATTCAGCTCATGGATTAAACCAGTTCACTGCACTACACTAATCAACCATTTTACTCAGAACAAAGAGTAGGAAAAAATTTTTGCAATTCGTTCATACAGCCATACCTGTACTGAAATAAAATCTCACATTATGTCAAGAGCAAAAAACGCCACTTTGTGATTCATATATGCCATCAATCCCCGAATAAATTTACTCATAACAACCAGTAGAACTCTTTTTTTTTTTAATTCAATCACATAGCCAAACCTGTACTGAAATCAAACAAGTCTCACATTTACAACAGCAAATAACGTCACTTTTAGACAAATCGGCATGACATCAATCCGCGAAGCACATGAATGAAATAAGAAAATTCGAAATTTCCATGTCAAATTCAAAACTTCCAGTCATTGCAGAGAGTTTATCTCGAAAGCCATTAAGGATACCATCTCAAACGTAAGGCAAAAATAAGCAGCCCATAGAGTTGAGAAAGTACCTGAAGTCACAGAGAACGGCACTGTAGAGTTTCCATCTTCCATTGTTCGATTTGTAAGGCAAACATAAGTGCTGGCGAATGAGGCAAAAAATGAGAAAATAGATCACTCAACAAATGTCAGTATCGTGCTTGAAGAGCTTCTAATCGTCGGGAAGCTCTATTCGCCGGGATGTCACCGGTTGGGGCTGGAGAAGGCGCTGGAAAGTTCCCAAATTTTTTTGCCGCCATCGGTTTTCCTCCCTTTCAAGACAAGAAAATTGAAGAAAGAAGAAAGAGAAATGGTCCTTATGAAATGGGTCAAACAAAATTTTAAATCTCAGCCCTCCATTGCCCTTAAATCTCAGCCCTACACCTCATTTAGTAACCTATCTTTGTCATCTAACTTGGGTGAAGTAGCATTATTCTTAAAAGTAGGGGTGGGCAATGGGTCGGGGTTGGGCCAAACCCGACCCGACCCAACAGACTCGGTTTTGGATTCTTCCATGAACCGACCCGACCTGGTTCGGGTCGGGTCAAATCAAATTCCAAGAAAAAAAATGATGCAACCCTGCAAGCAATAGACACACTAGATGTACAACAATGGTTAACATATTGGATTCTATACTCATTTATGGAGCTATTTGAGCACGCTCTTGAATGGTAATTCGTAAAGAAAGATAGATTTCGACTTTTTTTCCAAGTGTGTGTGTGTGTGTGTTTTTTTTTTTTTTTTCTAGAATCCCCTTTTCTACAAAATAA